>UZAN01040535.1:198-18831 GCA_900618425.1 Echinostoma caproni
GGCCACGAGTAACAGGAAGTCATCGGACCAACACGAAGCGAACCTACAATGACCGAGCGACGAGCCGTGATCAAGAATGCGGATATGAGCAATGAAGTACAAGAAGATGCGGTGCAAACAGCTGCCCTCGCGTTGGATAGGTATCAGGTCGAGAAAGATATTGCAGCGCATTTGAAAAAGGAATTTGACAAGAAGTACGGACCAACATGGCATTGCGTGGTTGGAAAGAATTTCGGAAGGTAAATTCTGATCGCAGTTTTCGTTATGCATTGAATTGTTGTTTTGTTTTATCCACCCACTGAATACGGCATAATCAAATTATATTTCTTGACTTTCATCTATCCTTGGTTGATTTCAGCTATGTGACACACGAAACCGGAAATTTCATCTATTTCTACCTACAAGATCGTGCATTTCTCCTCTTCAAATCTGGTTAAAGGAAGCGATTTGTGCCTGTCAAAACTGTTCCCCTTTTACTGTACAAGAAATTAACGGGTTTCAAGAATGTCCACTCACCATTGTGCGCCTGCTTTGATATTCAGACAAACAAACGCACACAAACACGCACTAATGCTTGCAGCTGAAAGGAATCGTCTTAGTTCGTCTATCTCTTGTAAACACAACTATATGCATGTTTATGCAGAGCATTGTTCAAATTATGTCAAATAAACATAACATTATCGTGTCATATTTTGTTTATTTTCCATTTTCTCATGTCAAACGTCACTAGATTTTACCGGACAGTACATTATATCATGGGATATTTTAATAAATACACATTACGGGGCAGCATGAAAAGAGATGGTTTAATTATTACTATAAGATAAGTAATAATATTCTTGCAAATATGTGCTGTGTATTATATCCTACAACTAAACCAATTGCCAATACTTCCCTGAGGAGGACGATCGAAGTCGCACAAAAATGTCGTCGTCATCATCAAGAACATTATTAGCCTCCGCTTGTGAATGTCTGTCTCCAACAGAAAATTCGATCAGACGTTTACGAATGAATGAATCTCAGAATATCCTCTCTCGAGCATTGGTTGATAACATTATTCATGATAACACAAAGTCATATGTATCTGATCTAATCTCACTGAAACCAGATCCATGATTTGTATTGGTAAACTTGCTTAATCTGATCGGTATTACTGAACTATTGTTCAAACTCCATATCCCATACAATGCACAGCTCATACAGCTTCTGCGAGCTGCAATGTAAAAACAATCCTGGGGATGTAGACGCATGTGATGGGGAAATACGTTCTTTCCAGTATATCAAATTAACCGCTTAAATGTGTAAAATAATAATACAGGCATCTTTTTTCTGAAACAGGCTGGCATATACTGCTGACCATGGGACTGTGTAGATCAAGCGTGTTTACGCAGTTTACACGTATTGATATAACTCGCACAACACTAATGTTTATTAAATTTGTTCCTCCCAAGACTTAGAGTTTCGAGCCCCATTCACGGGATTTAATGTGATATTAGAATCTGAAGTGCAATCCCAAAATGAGAGCCATGTTACACGAGCTCTATTGATGCATGTAGTAGTGTTCAAGGTCGGACCATTTATGTCATGTAACCTGACAGAGAGGTCAACAGAAAAAGAATAATATCATCCACAGTTTAAAATCTTTTGAAAGTGGCAGGGAGGGTCGATTGCAATATATATTATCCCCAACAGGCAGTATAGAGTATACCTTGCGGAAGATCATATTTCTGTATATAATGACCTTGCGAAAACTGGGCATCCTGATCCACGCATCCTTCGCTTCAATGCTCTTACATTGACCTGTGGATTCTCACTTATACTCACGTATACCCTTGCCTCGCCTGCTCATATCAGTCGGTGTCAAATCCTAGTAAGATACCTTTAGTAGAACCTAAAATACGTAAGCGCGAGAAAAAATATATCGAAAAAGAAATCGTTCCCGAATGCCGCTTTTGCACAATCTATCAATGATGGAAGCCCAATGAATTCAAAATAAAAGATCGGATTCAGAGCCGGAGTTTCGAGTAAAGTTACTAGAGAATGTCCTCAGCGTAATTCTCACTAGTACTTCTAACATGAGATTCAATGAAATAAGAGTACTGGAAAAATACCTGGGGAAAAATCAGAGACTTGGTAATCTCAGCTTCACTCCTCGAGCGGCAAATTACGTTGCGTGAAAGCTGCTAAGTCGTCGGGGATTTCGTAGAAATATTTTCAATCATTGAAATTTTATTTATAAATTCTGATTCTGTTAAAAAACACCCTAATGGTAAGCTAGCTAATGCTGAAATTATCTTGTTTAAAGAGGGTTACCTAGAATCATGATTTTTGGTAATGATTAGTCTAAAAATTGTGTCGAACACTATACCCATTTGATTTAGTAATCTACAAGTGAAAAAACGACACTAAGGATGATGTGAGCGGAAGTAAATAAATGATTCTCCTCAATCTCGACGGGAAGTGTTGGACGCAGTGGAAGTGCGTAACACACGCTTCTTACGAACGATTATTATCTCAAATTCTGTAAGAGTCAACTGACCTCTTCTCCAGGGACTCTCATCGGAGTATAACGATTTCCGCCTGCACAGTCAGCTGCATGAATTAGTGGTTGTGTGTACACATGACATCTGATAAATCATCAGTCTAAATCATTTAAACTTATCCGATAGAACCATATCACAGTAAGTTTGAGGTAAATGGAAGATTACGAAATCAACGGAAATCCTTACAAGCGCTATGCATGACACACATTTATAAAATTGTGGCGTCGTGTAACTATCCCCATTGGGTAAAGATAAGGCTGAGACTATATGGGGAAATTATTGTTTCACCTCAAATGAGAAGTACTATAAAATTGTTGAAGTCAACCAGAAAGAAGAAAAACAATGGGTTGTTCGTTTGCGAAATAAGGTGACTATTTAATTAACGAGCAGTAGGGCAATTATTATCTTCTATTTGCTCTGGTTAGAACATTCTCAGGGTTTCAGGTAAGAAGGATGCCTTTCTATTTACCAATTCCGGGAATTTTATGAAACGATAGGAATTTATTTGAAATAATGAAAGGAAAACTACCGTAAACCGATGGAAAGTGAACTAAATCATGTAAATGGTGACAGCATCAAAGATGATCAAATAGCTTACAAAAACAGATGTTCTCGAATTCGCAGTTCATGTGATATAATTGTATTATTAATAGTTGACAGTTGCTAATTAAGCTTACACAAGCTCGTTGCATGCAACCTAAAGGAAACGTAAAATCAGAAGCTGAGAACTATTGTACAATTGTTATTAATAAAACCCTGGAAGATCGCAAGATGTGTGCAATAATTGGCTCTTCATTTGTTAAGTGGATAAATTTATTATGTCACCGAACCCAATTGCTCATTCATCTTTTGGAGTTGTTTATCTTTTGGTGAAAATTTCAGCATTCTTACAGGAAGGATGAGTTTTGTATAGTGATTGGGAAAAGTTCAGTAAACTCGGTGCGTATGGACGCTACCCACACTTTGTACGCGCACGCGCTACCAGCTGAGCTACGAGGCCACACCGATAGCACTGATCTTTTTACATTGGGATCTCATCAAGGATACTAACCTTTTAAAAATCACCACAAACTTCAAATATTCTAAACATCCATTTGCGGATGATTTTTCTCAAATAAGCTCTTTTTGCTTCAGTGTAATTATGAGGTCATTGAAGCAATTAAACGTGCGTGTCACTCCACTTATCTATTTATTCACCTTATTCCTACGACGAGCACTAAAACTGGACCCTTTCTCAGGACTACGCTTTTTTAAAATTTATTAATTGACTGATGACGTTTACTAGAAACGTGCAGTAGACTGTGATCGACTAGTCAGCATTTGGCCTTTGTGCAGCACATTTAGCTGACAAACTGCTATCAGTGCCGATGTCGACGAATTCGGCTCAGAGCTGATCGTGTTGGATTTTGGCAATCGTTTAATGATCCAGATGCCAGATATCAGGCGGCCATGTGACAAAATAACTACTCATGAATTGCAATAGAATTATCATGGGTCTTTCAGATCCACCGCTTTCTATTATTTATTAATGTTTTGTTAGCAATGCGTCAAAGAAGTGTAACAAATCTCCTAATTTTCTACTACTCGAAGTGAAATCACAGTTCACTGAAGCTCATCCGTGGGTAAGATAAAAATTCCGTATTGAATACTTGAAACAGTAGTTTCATTTAATTGTGCAATGTGTTTCAAACAGATCAAAGGCGTTGCTGAATTAAGCAGGGTTCGCCATGCTGGGCGATTTCGCTACTTCATTAGAAAACGGTACTCTATCCCGATATTTGATACCTTTTCGTAAATTCTTTCCATATAAGTAGTTTTGTATTTGAATTCGTATAAATAGCTGGGTTCCGAGTTATTTGCCAAAAACAAAGTCGAGAAGCAACAGCACAGATCACACACACAGATAACCTGGTGGTATAGATGATGTTCTCCGGCAAAAGAAATCATTCAACACCAGAGTGAACGTGTATCTGTTCCAGTGCTTTGAAGGTGATAGATTTGTGCTCAAAATCTGGAGTTTTTTGTATGGAATCAGTGAAAGCCGCCTATGAATAAATTCTAAGGGCTCCAGATCAAACGGAAACCTACTCATTTGCAAACAGGATATCGGTATGCCATGACCTAATAATATCATGTTGATACTTGAACTGTCTGACTTTTGTTAACTTAGGATTGATTTATATCATTCATTCCACAAAAATATATGCTTTCTGGGGACTTGGAAAGTACACATTGGCAGTTGGTTTTCACCCTGAGCTACTAACTGCAGATTCATCAACGCATTACTCGACATTTTTTCTGGGTTGTGCCAGTTACATTTGCTTCACTCATTGAATTTCAGCACAAACGCGCTTCGGGGCTCCGTAGCCAGCCACAATCAAGCACTGGTAATTTATTCAAACCTAATTGTACACATCAACTTGTGTGTTCCTATTTTGGGTCAAACGAGGTGACCTGGAGTGAGCAGAAACAAACTGATAGACACTTGTGTGCCCCCTGGATGATGTAAACAACACAGTACTCATTTGGTTCCAGTTCGGTGTGTGTGAATAGTAGGAAACATCAAACAGAGCGCAAACCGGAGGAGTGAAATTTGCATTGCGCTTCTGGTGAATTGAACACCGATTGCATTGTGTTTTGTAATATTCGTAATTCTGGAGGTCTCCGCAAACCAAAAAAGTATCATCAGAAGGACTCACACCATTCATGATACTGAGAGATCGGTTAAATGCTTTCAGCACACCTGAAACATTCTGCATTTCCACGAATGCTTAAACGCTTGATCGTGAGCCACGATTTAGTAATGCTTTGTCTCAATGGTGAATCAGTTGCGTTTATGAGATTATACTTCAGTTTGCTATGATAGATTTCATTCCGGATGGCATTATTCTAGGATGCAAATGACTAGTAGAAAACTGTTCAACTGGGAGATCAGTAGAACCATCTGATGAGCAAATAACTTTCCGGAACTTTTCGTAGACTGAGATGGAAAATAGAAGTAGAATACCTTATGTTTCTTATTTTCAATCGATCTAAATTTTAAATTTCTCTCACTCACTTAGAAAACTGCTGAGAGCATAAAGGTGCTTGAAGTGCAAACGCGTGAATCATTTGTGTGCTATCACTTTGGAACCGACAATTGTAATTCAACGTCCGTCACAGATCCTTTGTATTTAAAGTCAAGTTTCCTCCTCAGCTATTCATACCAAAGGATTTTAGACTCTTGTAATTGGCCAAATAAAGATGCTTTCGTCAAAAATATCGACTTGAATCATTTCAACAGTCATGTGACGGGATGTTTTACCTACTTCGTTCGATCTATAAAGTAAGCCTCAACATGTCTGAGTTTTGCGCTCATTTTTGTATAATACTTACATATGCCACTAATTGTTGCACTTTCGTTAGAGAGATACTGCTTATCACTTCCATCTTGCAAGCACCTGAAACTTAAAAGTACTTGATATTTGGTTGAACTTAGTGCATAGCAGTCGTCGTTTAGCTTCCTTACATATTTTTGATAAACCTCCACGCTCCTACTTAAACGCATAACGGCTTCGGTCGTTCTAAAAGCTGGAGACAATCCCAGGTGGATTTGGCGATGCTCGTTTTTCATTCCCCATTGCCAAGGATTTTATACTTCTCCAACTAAAGGCTGTTTGGTCGTCAGTTCGGGCCGATCATCCTAACCTTATTGTCAACTGGTTTCCGTCATGTTCTCTTCACCGGCTTCTAAACAATCTAAAATTGTACCGAGCATGCAAGTAAGTCAAGGTAGTAGCCAAGCATGCTCCGCACCCTCTTTGAAAGCTGTTCTATATGAGTGAAGGATAAAACAGGGTGCAAATTCAGGTTAGGAACTTATTCAATCTAATGGAATCCTGATAAAAACCTTTTCAAAAAATATTACCCAGTCTATTATTCTTCAGTGTGAACTAACGACAAAACAATTCTGCTCGGATTCAGTACTCACTCAAGTTGAATCAGATAAATATCATTTATCGGACCCGCATGAGAAAAACTGACCTTTCGGTGCTATTAAAACTCATTGCAGCGTATTATATAATATAACTTCATCAGCGTGGGTTCATTTCTGTAAAGCCTGTAACAACCGTGCCAATGTACTGTAGTCCGGCTCCACTATAAAGCGACCTAAGTGGAGCCCCGTTTGGTCAGTCATTACCTTTTACCATCAAGCTTCAGCCGAAACCCGCACTTCTTTAGCTTCCGCCCACAGTCTCTGATCCGTGACCCACAATCCTTTAACCAAAACCTTGAATGCATTATCCACGGCCCTTCTTTAACTTTCAGTTGTACCGCTGTAGACGAGTCAGATCAACATGCGTCGGGATATTCTGAGGTCAGCGAATGTTGCAACATTTTATTTCCTACAAATTTTGATGTTGCAAAGATTAGTTAAGAAATGAGGTGGGGCGGCCCCACGTTACTATCACTAGTTTATTAAGGCTGCAACTTTTGGCATAATTACCACGGCCGAGGCACAAGAATTACGGGTTTCGTCGAAAGATTGATGGAAAAAAGTCTACGGGAGGGAGTCTTTTGTGAATGGTTTTAATTATCCTTGGACTCTTAATATATCCCCTTCCATGAACGGAGTTCAATTTAATTGAAGATAGAGAATCGAAGATATCTAACTCAGTAGCTCCAAATGTCCATGCAGTTGAAATTTTTCTAAAATGCATCCTACACGATATGTCCCGGAGAGAAATAAAGTCAGTTGCAAACAAATTTGTTAGAAGCACAGAGAAAACCATTTGCAGTTTGAGAACCTTGAGGATCAAAATTAAATAAGGTACTTTGTGAAACACTCACCCAAATAAAATAGTTACGTATACTGAAAGTCATCAAAGAACGAACCCCTCAGACTGCTGATATGTCTCCTGAAACGATGAACTTTGAATGACAGTGCGGTCGTGGTGTTGGTGGCCCGGTGGTGAGATCACCCAACTATCACCTCCGAGTATGTGTTCGAATTTGAGCACCAGCGCCTGACTAATCCCATTAGATTTTATTTCAAAGCACCTTTTGTTGGCCGCTTCTGCCTTCATGAAAATTGTACATTAATATTCAAGAAAAGGGAGTAAAAATGCAATGTCATGGGTGGTTGCCTCAAATTGTAACTGGTCCCTATTCCCTTGCACAAGGCGAAACGATCCTACACGGTAAACTATCTCTTATAGCCTTTGCTAAGGAAAACCTACTCAATTCAACTGGTGCATGTGTTTCATTACCAACTTGAGTGAACAAAAAGCAAATATCCGGGGATGTAGCCGAGTCATTGAACCCCTTAGCAGTTTACATGGAGATGCCGGCCAAAATTCCGGACTCCAAACCAACCAAGAAGAGTTTTGGGATTCCAAACCACACTTTCCTGGCTGTGAATGTGGTATTTGGTTATTGTGTTGTAATGGGCCTTTTGGACATTGGACCCCGTCCAACGAACGTTTGATAAGATGAACTGTACTCCGTCTCTAAAGGATGGCGCTTCTCACACCATCGGCTCACATGCGGGTCAGGCTCTGACTGGCTAAAAGCAGTAACTGTGACCTGCCCATGTTGGTTTTGGTAACCTGGCATTATCCCGTCTGCTGAGAAACAATCGAAGTTTCCTTTTTTATATAGATGACTGTGCCTTGATATTTTTGACACAGTCCGCACGTAGATAGATGTTGCATTTGAAAAAATAATACTGATAGTAAACGATCAAAGTTAAATCATGTTTGGGTTATCCACGGGTAGTGACTAATGCCAGAAGAACCCCTCACTGGGTATATCTACACTGTTTACAACGACATCCGATGAAGTCACATTTTAATTTTTCCTCTCTTGGGTAACGTTCTTCTTCCAGTACCCCTACTGGAATCAGTTTGTCGCTTGAAACCTGCGTTGGAAGAGATAATACAACCAGTAAGTACGCTTGATTAAACGTTCTCGAAGGCATACTCTTTGGAATGGCCTAAGTGTTTAGCCCTCACCTCAAGCAATGGACTTTCCATTGAGTGCTTCCATCGGTTAAGTGATAAAGTGATATGTTAGCTGGTGGCTGTTTACTTTACCCCATCATGTATGTCTCGTTTAACTCAACAGAAAACTAGACAAAAACACAGTGTTCTGTACTGTACAATCGAACAAATCCCTCATTCATTGATATGTATTCCCGGAATCCCCACACGAAACTTCTTTTATCATTCTCAGTCGATTCATCTGTTTCTCCTAAAAACGGTGACCTCGCATGAGAATTGACTCAAAAATACAATGTATCACGATGGCAAAAATTGTTTTACACATGTGCATGCCTTCAATATCTGGAGACTGAACGCATCTCAGATCACAGATAAGAACGTAAAATCAACTGTGGTCGGTTACAGTTCCTTGTTAGACCATTGCACTAGTAGTAGATATGGCAGGTGTGCATATGTAACGGATGTTATCTCTCTACCAAACGTGTTGACTATTTATGAATAACACAAGAGTGCCATCAGTCACAGGTGACAATCGTATTATCCTTAGACATCAACTGATGACAATTGATGATTAAATTACATGGATAAGGTAACTTGCGAACTCAGTCACACGCAAGAATTCGTAAACGTTGTGGCAATAACATGAGAATTTATCAAATTACCACGTGTCCCGGGGAAGTGAAAGAAGAACTACTACCAAATGTTCTAGTCCAGTTGAGATCACAACTGAAAGCAGGTTGCAGGAAAGGGGTTATGGATAAAGATAATATGAACAATGTCAGAACCAAAGTGAGACCCAATCAATAAGGAATCGATGGTTACACATTTACCTGTTATACCCAAAAACGTAACTCCAAAACGCAATGAGAAGGAATGAAACCAATAAACTAAATTGATATCCTTTCTTTTTACTATTTACGAACGATCAGGAACTAGAAACATCTAACCCAAAGACGGTGACCAAGTAATAATGGCATTCAGGATTTTGGCCGCGATTGTTTTCCAAAGATATTTACTCGTTTTCCTCAGGAGGTTTTTAAACAATGTCACAAATGTCCCCTTTAGGAGGATTGCAGTTTCGCATCGGCTTTTGTTTGTCATAGTGATTTAGTCAGTTAAATTGTGCAAATAAAAAACTCTGAATCGCCGGTGATCAAGTGGGTATTATGCTTTCGCTCTGTTTGTGAAGTCCCGGCTTCGATCGCCAGACGAGTTGATAGATTCGCACCGCTGATGAGGCCAAATAAGGCCGAAACTGCCTTACATTTCCTCCTAGCTTTTCAGACTTTTTGCTCTACACTCGCCGAAAAACATTATATAATTGAATCAAATCCTACCTTACTTTCATGCAACTCTTAGTTAATTAGCGGAAAATCATACTGTTCATAGAAACTGTGAAATCACGCACTAACATAACAACTGTATAACTATAGCAGTCCTAATCTAAATCCTATCGATTTCAGCATTGACCTGAATATTCTAGGTCCAACCTCCGCCACAATTGCACTCCTTTTAGGTTGATTGATTTGTGGATCTTTCCCACCCGATCTTCATATAAACTGTTTTGATACCTCAGCGAGAAACCAATTGTGCGAACCCAAAATACGGGAATGCTGTGGCTATTCTTTAGTTGATTGCTTGTACATGAAACTGTAATATTATTTCAAATGTATGAATTTATTATAATATTTTTTATTTGTAATTGAGAAAGCGTAATTTTGATAAACTATAAACCTAGTGAAATGGATACTTTTTGTATTCAAAGGCTGTTCGGGCTATCGTTGATACTGGTAATTGGATAAAATTCCCCCCTTCATTGTGTGGTCATATAAAACCTCAATGAAAAAGCAATAAACGCAAAATAGCATGCAGGCTTTGCTCTACATTCATATTCCAAATAAATGACTAATATGTCTTTGTAGTTTATTTGAAATGCAGGCACAAATATCAACAGAACACTTGCAAGCGATTGCCCAATCCCTAGTAAAACATTTGTGTACAAAAGTACTGCAATCAAAATGGTACTGTTTATGCATACATGCAATAGAAATCGAAGATATATTCACTAAGGAAATAATAGTTTGAAAAGATACAGGTTTATTAATTAAGTACATTCGTTAACGAATAATAAATGATTGATAGGCCAAATCTTCAGCTAAAGATCAAAACGATTTCTCCTATATCGGAAACCCACTTTTTGCGATTGCATTCCGCTTATGTCTGTATGCGCGAATTTTGTAAATCATTTTACTTTCAGTTTAAAAATGGATCAAATATTCCACTTCGGCAATTTTAAAGCAAACCCATTTCCAAACTGTAAAAATGTATCTAGACTAATAATACCGTTTTTCCACTTGGCTTCACATTATGTTTATTTCATGCTATGAGCAATAAAAAGAGGTATGATTTATGATACGTGCCTCCGTTACTGGTGGCAATGTATTAGTATCGTGCGCATTTCCACTTGTAGAGCAGCTTAATTGTTGTCACCTGGATTATTTCACCATAGTTACGAATTATCCTTACATTGACCAGGTAAATCAAATAACGTGATCTTTGCGAATAAACCTGTATAAAACGATACATATGGTTTTGGTTGGGATTCCTCGTTGTTCAAAAATTTAGGCCTACAGGACCAATTTAAAACTTATCGTTTTCACGATGAAAAATATAAAAAAATGTCCGAAAACAATCTGAAAATAAAGGTTTTATACGAAATGTTTAAATTCATAAGAATGTTCTGGACCATATTGATTTTGTGGTTCTAAAATAGTTTTTAATAAGTATCAAACGCGGTTTGCCTAATTCATTTTCGGATCTTTAAACGTTCATTTCTGAAGAGGTCAGTTCGTTCCCGGTTTTACTTCCCAGTTCGCAATTTAACTCTGATTAATTTATTGGGCAAAATAATTACAGCTTTATGTTCTCAAGCTTGAACCGTCAATCAATATTTTTTCTGCTTTCGTAACAGGGAAAAGTGTTTGCTGACTACAAATGACAACCGTATTCAAACTAGCCATTGATAGTCATGCGCGTACCTGTTCCTTCCGATTTCACAAACTTGTTGAATGAACGCCCATCGAATCAAAGCCTAACAAATGGTCAATTATATCTTGGTATTTTATGGGAGTAATAAATACACCCTGCGTTTAGTTGCTCAAGTTTTCTATCAAAAGAGACTTGAGATATTATTTCAAAATGTTCATATAAGCTGACATAGGAATACCAAAACAATGTTTAAGGTAAAAGCTGAACGGAAAACGTTGTGGACAAACCTACTGCATCCATTTTATTGTGACTGTGGCTTTAAATGATGGTCAACAAAGTGCAACACTGGAATAAGATACCCTTATTAATAAGATCAACACCATGACGATTCCAATCAAACCTCCACCAATTTTGACGCTGTTTAAAATGCCTCAAGCCTCGGACACCTATTTGTGAACTGACCGCTGGAACATAGATTATCGCTTGAGGTTAGGTGATATTTCGCTGCTGCTAGACGCGTAATGACCAGAATAGGTTCGCATCCAGGTTAAATATCTATAAGATGTCAAGCGCAAATCACATCGTTAAGTCTCACTGACAGAAAACAGGTCTGGTAATAGCATATACCTCCAACCATTTAGTCTCGCCTCCGTTTAGTTAATTTTTCTTATATAATCAGATATTTAAAAACGTTGCAACATTCTGACAACCGAAGTTGTGCTACATTTAAAAAGTCACTATCTTTCAAATATCAAATGTAACTATATAGCTAACAGTAGTAAATGGTACAAAAACTAAAAGTGAAGATTCTCAAGTGGCCTAATCAGCTGGGTATCAGAACTAAGTGAAAAAATTTAAAACATATACTCTTTAGTTGGGTAGGTACCTCTAAATCTCCTCAGGTTTGCTGTAAAACATCCGCACCTTTTTAAATTTTTAAGACCGTTTGCACAAAGGCACGTTGCTAGGGATTTTCAATTATTAGTAAGTGAGTTTAGTATAATCTAGGTACCAGTAAACCGAGAAGAGTTTTCGGAACGCGGATCACAATAATTATTATGATTCTAATATGTCTCAACAACACACAGAACCTGTTCTCTAAACGTTTCTACATTCTGCCTGTCTCAAAATATATCACTCCTAACTTGTCGGACTGCATAATGTACAATTGAGGCAACTTGTTTCAGCCAGTGAATTTCGTGGACGGATCAAAAATATCGCCTACTTGCCGCTCGACTTTTCAGAAACTTGAATACATCCGTAGATGAAAGCAACCTAAGAGGTTTTTTCACAGTAAATTCAATCGAACTAAGTCAGTGGTGAACTTCTTAACAATCAGTACGTGTTAAAAACGGAATTTAATTTCCTTCAACTGAGTGAGAATTACGCTGAATTATCGCGCATCGGACAAACTTCAAACAATGAACTGAATCAAACTTCTTTGTGAAGCTTATTTATAATCCTACCAATTGAGAGTATGAGTAGTAGTCAAAAATCAAAATGTTATTTCAATAAAAACCTGAGAAACAACCATCATTGGGTACCCGGGATTTTCAGACCAAACAATACAACCAGAATCACAATATACCTTGAAGAAACTAATTTTTTATTATGAAAATCACGTATGAAGTTGAAAATGAAATATGTACCATGATATGTGGTCTTTTTGTCAGGGTGTGCGTCACAACATAATTGGAAATTGGCAGATGTTGATGGTGCCCACGAGACCGAAGTTGCGGTGGATTGAATGCAAGGAGAGAAAGAGGATACAATCGACATTGTCACTACACAACAAACTCAAGCCCTGGGATTTAACCAGATTTGAACAGAAGGAAAGCACGATCTTGCAGATAGAAATAGATGAAATTTCCCGTTTCATGGGTGACGTAACTGAAATGGAAAAGAATAATGGACAGTTGTTGAAACAGCGATACTTGATTGATCATAGTTAGCGGTATGTTGAACGAGAATTATGTAACGTAATGACAGTTACCATTGTTCAAGCTTACCTTCCAAAGTTCTTGCCAACCACGCAGTGCCACGTCGGGTTGTATTTACGGTCGAATTCCTTCTTTAAGTGTGCAGCAATATCTTTCTCAACTTGATACTTGTCCAACGCATAGGCTGCAATGTGGACTGCTTCCTCTTGCACCTCATTGGCCATATCGGCATTCTTGATCACAGCTTTGCGTTCACCCATGATGTACGGGAAAGGTGTGCAACAAAATCAACCAGATTTTCAACTTGAGCACAGAAAAACGGATGCAACGCTATTTATACCACCGTGTGATGAGTTTGTCAGTGTATTGCGTGCTAGTCTTCGTTATTAGAAGCTTGGCTTCACCCGAGCTGTAACGGGGTCGTGCACACCCGAAATGGTGCATGTCAGCTCTTCAGCACAGAAAAAAACACTGGCAACCTCTGCAACAAAACTCCCTCACGCACGCAAGCGCACACGCACGTATGAGACTCGAGAGCCGGCAAACAAAGCAGGAATGCGCGTAGTTGGGCTGGCTGTGTACTGTTTGTTCGCGTACCTAGGAGCGTCGTGTTTGTGCACGTGCCGGAGTAGTTGGCTTGAGTCAAAATACATTAACATGTGTGTGTGTGAATTTGTTTTGAAAGATGAGTGGGTGGATGTTGTGTAACCAGAGACTGGAGAAAACTGTGACATGAAGTAAATGCACGCAGCGGACAGAAATCTGACTGAAGAGCATATAGTCAAAAGTTCCATGGAACCGATTGCACGATGACAGTATCAACGGTTTCAGAATTGTTACTCAATATGTGGAAATCATTCAAATACATAAAAGTGTATAGGTGGAACGTGAGTTCCCGGGAAATTTCAAACACCGTACGATAGGGAATACGTCCGTCTCGAAAGTTGGTTAGTGATTATAGAATTCAAAAATAGACATCTGATATCGACAAAAATACTAGATAAGCATCAATTTAGGAGTCCATATAAGGATGCATAAGAAGATTATGTCCCCTATCTTTCGAACGAGTAAATAATCCAGCTCAGCAAATTCCAGTAAAACCTCCAAGTATTGAAAACCATTTGTGCGTGTATTTTCTACCTAAATATCCCTGGTCCACGACAGTAGAAAAAATGACAAAACAACTTGGAGAACTTATCGCAATCTACCACGTTTTTGCCAGTTGTTTTAATGCGTCATTGTATTCAATGATCGAACATGAAGACAAATTTAAAGGCACAATTTATCCATTGGTCTACTTGTATCGCTTGATTGAATCGATTCGAATGAATATATTCTATCAGGTTTCAGATCTTGGCGGTTTTATTTTAATGAATCAAAAGTGAATCTATCACGCCAGAGCTTAAGAGAAGAGTCTGTAATTTCATGGCTTGCTATTTCCTTTGGACTGAAATATCCTCTTGAAACGTAGAGAGGGATGATCGTGTCCATCAATTTGTAATTAAGATAATTAGGTACAGAAGAAATTTTAAAAATGTTAGGAAAGCGCTTCTAAATATAACCTACTTCTAAAAAACAGAACTTTAGCAAATATTTAGGCAATCAACAAATTCCCGTAAATGGGATTGACTCAAATTATATTGTTTCATCATATCGCTTATGATCAACCAATAATTGTTGAAATCTGAAATTTATTGAACTCTACCGTTTTAAACTTCAACTTCTTATGGTTTCACTGAGGAAATGAGGTGAAGTTCATATTCAATATTCATTGTGAAATTTTAAATAACAATAAAAAGCTACATCTATTTGCTCGATGCTTCGTCAGTTCACGGGCTTCTTCATTTTTAGATATTCTGATGTCAATTTGAAATTTCTCAAAATTAATTTGGTATATTGTTTACTGCCCAGTCGATATGTTGCAGAGAACAATGGCGAGTCTCCAAACAGTACAAAAAGGCTCTGAAATTCACGTTTATTCTGATCGCACTCTCTCCAGCAATGGAGGAGGGCTCGCTTGCATCCAAGGCGTCGCGCAAACCGATTCACCGTGGGCATGAGTATTTCCGACACCACCTGGTGATCTATAACCGTAATATCAGTTATAAAAGTTCCTTGTTTCAAAACCTTATTGCTTTTCTGCCCAATGCTGCAATATATCTGGCAATACTACAAGCTTATCATTATTTGTGGAAAGATTGGAGCGGTCACCTTGATAGTGAAAACAGATTATGAGATAATCAAGGAAACCATTACATATTTCCTTATGCTTTGAAGATCACTGAATTCGGTGTGTGTTTTAAAATCTTTTAATTCACCGTTCAATTGGCTGCTAGATTTCGAATGTTGTTGGCAATTATTAATTATGTACAAATATGTCTTCGTTTTAATGCCATGCAAAGTCATATTACAAGAGGTGTGTGCAAAGAGTTTGTTGCTGGTTTTACTCTGCCACTCCAACTCGGTACAAAAGCGGTAGAAGAAAATGCTGATGAGCCTCAACAGGTCAAAATCAAGTGTCAAATGCACTTTGCAAGGCCTCCTTTCGCAATCTCGTATTCAGAATAACTGCTTATACTCTCAATACTAATCTAATCTGTTATTAGAAAACTCGATCAAGGCAATCTTCATAAGATACAGAATTCCCGAACTATATCATTGTGAACTCATTGGTTGTGTAAACTCTCGAAATGTTGCATGCACATTCAAAATCAACATTTAAATATTTGTTCATGCTTAATCTTAAATTATTCATTCAACGGTGTATATGGTGACTTTTAGTTATGAAGGACAATCTTTGTTACGTAATGATTTTAGCAAAGTTCTATGCTAATCCCGTGCACAAATTGTTCCAGTCGCTCTGTTACATCACTTCGCTGCTCAAATTGAAGAAATCAGGCTTGTAAAAGTAACCTGATTTGTTGGTCGCGTGCTTCTATTTTTTTCTCGTATCATGAACTTATCAAACGCACTGCAATTGCAGTCCTGAGTTTCAGTTTCTAATCAGTCACGGCTTACAATGCTCCATATTTTTACCTGTGGTTTCATCAGAAATACATGAATTCACCAAAGACGTAAAAAGTATGCGATACTACCACGAACCACGTGTATTTAAATTCCTCTATTTTGCAGACCAATGGTGCAGGGAGATTTTTTAAATGAAGTTTCTTGAATCAGACTGTGTGACGATCGTGCTGAAACGGAAAAATAATGTTTGATTGCAGGGAGTAAAACTTGCCACTGGAAGTGAGTGTAGTGTATACATTAGATACATTTAGATCAATAACCATTTCTCGACCCTCTCTCATTGGAGGCACATTTGGTACCCTGGGAAAATGAAATTTACATGTGAAGTTGCCACGCTACCTTCCGCCCTTTTTATAACTGAACATGACTCCTTGATTAAGTGCCCGCTTCAAAAAATAATCCAAATGATAATCTTATGTAAGTTAACCTTTTGCAAAATGTCATTCATGAGCAGAAGCGAATCTGTTTAAGACATGAAAACAAAATGCTCTAGATCATGACTTATTTTCTTTGTTTCTCATCATGCATGATATTTAATGCTAATCATGAAAACACCATATGTTATATGGCGTCGTGAATGTGACTTCAGCATAGTGGGAAGACTAATTACCGGTTATATTTTAAAAAATACATTTATAAATTTATAGTTTATTTACTTGAAGGAACTATAAGTGTTGTGTAATCTCCCCTCATGGGTCTATTTAGCGTCCATGGATAAATTTTTCCTGCTGACTGAGCATGTTCCCCGACCAGAACCGTAAAGATGGTGAATTTATCACGCCGCATGTGTACAATGGTTCACTTCTGCCTGCCACATATTGTCCAACTGTGCTCCAAAGGTGTACTCAATTTCGCGACTCCACATACAATCTACGCATTTCTGGGTAAAGGCTGACAAATATTTTTGTATTATCAGAGTTAAGCTCAAAGACGGGAACGAAATGAGATTAATAAAGGTAAACAAATTGCTTGATGTTGAAATTATCCGAAGAACATCACCCAGCCGCAATAACATAAAAATAAGTGACCAGTGCATGATTCGGGGACAGAATTTCGTTACTGAATCAATAGACTAAAACATTTTGGATTTCACGGATAAATGAACATGTTTGTTTGAGGGACACGGATTGGAATACGACAAAAATGGAAAAAAAACAGAAATCAAGAAATCTTATTTGTTCATGCCGCTTCACCAAAACGCGATTTTGTAAACATTTATAGATGGTTACATGGAGGATGAGTCTGCCTGTGTTACGGTCAATTACTACTACTACTACTACTACTACTACTACTAGTACGAGATGGTGTATTAAACATTCGATTGGGAAGTTTTATTTTATTCCGGATGGCTTAATTCGATTGGTACAAACGGTTTTCAGCACAAATTATGTCTAAACAATTTAAAAAGCCTTCTGGTGTTCATAATGGAAGTTCTGTTTTTTAAACAGAACTTAAGCGCATTGTAAGACAAAACTACAAAATGAATTCAGATTCTCACTGTTCCGACATCTGACCATTTACCGGATTCGTGGATAGAACTGAAAACGCCATTGTGGGAATGAACTCGCGTTGTTAACAAACTCAAAATGTTCAGCTTTGTTCAAATGAGAGCTATGAGTCGATCGATCGACGAATTCGAAGTCTTGATAATAAAATTTTTATTAACCAATTGGTATTGTTAGAACATGATGGAAGTTTGAATGTGCAAACCAGGCATTCACTCCAGAATTCATAAAGAGTCTATGTCCGCTTTTGGTGTCCTCCGCCTGTTTATGTTCCGTGGCTACGAACTCTGGCAATACTATCCCACTTCCTCATTACTCGCTTGACTACCTTCAATAAATAGTGATCTTTGCGTGGAATGTTGCTTCTATATTGGAATTTAAAATGAAGGTGAAGTCTATGTATTATTACAACCATCTGAAGATCAATATAATTCCGAATGAGAACAGGATAATGACTTGAAAGTGCGGTTGGGTACACACGTCCACTTCAGTTGCACATTAGATTACATGATCATCTTAGTGCTTATGTTTTCTGAGGTACGTGCTTCTGTAGATATCACTGTATTTATCGGGCAATTATGGAACTTGATGGAAAGACTTTCTTTCAAAACGGGAAAAATTTCGTCCCAGGGTTTTTCTGTAATTTTTG
>UZAN01040535.1:18839-29607 GCA_900618425.1 Echinostoma caproni
AATCCACTTTTTTGTGCTCGGGCAAGTACTAAGTGGTCAGACTCTATATTTCTGAACAAAAACAGATATATCATGGTTCTGATTATAAAAGCTGTGCTGAAGTTAATTGATTTACGTTATATCTATAGCCTTCATTGAGGATAATGAGTACACCAAACTCAAATATTCACTTGTTTACCTGGCATATACACGATACAATTCATTGCATTGATGTCACCANTTGGCACAAATACTGAATCTATTAAGGACCTTACTCTATTCATCACACCACTATTTATCATTCGGTACTACACGCCCTGAAATGCAGCTGCTGTCAACATTATCATACAGCACTCCTTAACTGGCTATTCCGCAAACATGCTTTGTGGAGCAAGTTGACCTTTCATATGGATATAAGCTTGCTAATATTGTATTCGATGCATAGCGAAAATCACTGGTAGGATAGTCTTAAAATGAATTGAAGAATGTCACCGAGCTTACTTTGCACACAATAACGTGAGCAATGCAGTCCAATGAAATAATTGTGTGTATATGGATGACCGTCTGTATGAAAAAGTTCTCGTTATCATTTCACATCTGAATTGCTTTTAGAAGGGACAAATGGGGAACCAATAGTTTTGGGTGGTCAGTCTGAATACAGATCCTAATGACTTGAGCTTGCACTTTATGAGTTTGTTTCAGACATTCATCTAGCCGCAAAGCAACTCACATGATAGCGATAGAACAGAATTAGCCGACAATTCCAGTTTAGTTGATGTGGTCCTTAAAATCGATAAGTGATAGAATGATTTGCAAATCAGATGAAAGCTACTGACGTTAGGTTAACCAAGCACGTTGGCCATCCAGTTTTACATTCTACTTCTAGGCCAAAACTCCACAACTGAAAGGTGCTTATGTTGAGTTACTTGGTTTATCCGAACGGATCACTGGAGAAGGATGCTTCCGAAGGAAGTTGTGTTGTAAAAAATTTAAATGGAATGGGGTATATGTTTCTTTTCAAATATAATCATATGGCTAGATTGCAGATTTAAACATAAAACGATAACCTTGCATAGTGCTTCTAGAGCTTCGTTGTATGCTTTGTTGGTAATAGCAATTAGAATATTCTGCATAACGCCTGGGAGATTAGTGATGCCAAAGTGCTGGAAGGGCGACGTTTTTAATGAAAATTAAACAGCCTTACTGAGAACGCAACGGTTTGGTTCACTCTCTAGGTTCGTGCGAAACTTGATGCAGTCAGCCAAAAGCTAAACATAGTTGAATCACTTTGTGCTTTTGTGGGTACCATTCGAATGATGATCGTGTCAACTTTTCATAAGTGATTCAACCACAAAGGCATACCGCAGTGTGCTTCTAGTCAGGGTTTATAGATTCTTTTGAAGCGTCTGTCTGCAAGGTGGTACCACCAAGCGACAATTATTACAGAATAATACTCTAATCAGTAAAAACTAAACAACTTCCAGTGCATATTACGGTTTGTGAGAACGTAATATCGGCAGAAAGAGCATCTACTCACAGCTGCACACCGCGCTACTGAGAAATGATGCAATCCGAAGTCTGCTATTAAATACACCCTAAATAAAGCGAACGTGTTGATCAATTATGTAATCCTTCACGCAACCTAATCGTCTCGTTTCTTAGAAAACCATGCTATGAGCTAGTCCAAAAAGACTCCGCCTACATATTGACACCAGCAGTTACACAGTACAGGAAAAGTAATTTGGCAACACGTTCCGATTTCAGTTACAAGCTCAGCGAGGCTCATTTAGGTATGAATCAACTGTTACAGTTAAAACGTTTGAAAATTCACACAACATTAAGAAAATGAGTCAATGAGTTAAAAACTGTTTTTGGGTATTTCTAGTGTGTTTATACTTGATATTTCACTGCTAAAACTGAGGAAGTGTAAAAAATCAACCAAAGAGTCGAAAACCTAACTGAATAGCTAGAAAAATTTGGAAGTTGAGTTTTGGACGTGCAATATTCGAGTCTACCTGATGACAATAGAAATACTAGCGGAATACTACCCGCAATGCCTAGTGGGAAAAAAGCCATTTCCAAATGTTTGGCAAATGCCTGAAATGTTTAGGAAATAACTGGATAACAATAGATAATCCAAAAAACAAAGGATAACACGGATATGCCAGTCGATAGCGTTTTCCAGACTTTTAGGGCAAAATACTTCTGTGTGTATTGTGCTTTGAATTTGAATGTATGTAATTTATAAGCAGAATAAATAAGCAAAATATGGAACTTTCATTACATGAGATCATACTCTTTGATTTCCTGATTTCGGCATAAAAACCTTTAAAGTATGATATGATGATTGCGTTGCTTGAATGAGCTGGATCTCGCTGCAGTCGATTCCGAACATTTGAATTCCATGAAGAAAAGCTGAACACGTCGCAGAGTCTGCCGCCTCACACGATTAAGATCTCTTTTTTTCATTATATGGTCTGTGAACAAAGAGGTTATGCCCGCAAATACCCTCATCCCACGCTATTCATTTGAAATGCACTGAGCAAATTCTGAACATATCTTGTGTGTTTTTTCACTGTTCAACTTCTTATTATTTGTAAGTCGACTGCGAAAAGGTCATTAGCTTCGGTGGGATTCGAATCCACGCAGGAACGTCGCCTACGTTTTGTATGCGCACGCTCTACCAGCTGAGTTTCGAGGCCGCCCCGACGGCCTTGATCTTTTCACATTAGAATTTACCCATCCCAAGCGCATGCGGCGTCCATGGGTGGGTTCGAATCCCACCGAGGCCACTAAACTTTTCACAATCGACATACAAACTTCAAATCTGCCAAAGAACAATTATTAATATTTGTTTACAAATAACGTGCGCCTTATTATTAGAAGATGAAATAAGCCAAAACGTGTCTTAACACATTGATCACAAGCTGTTGAGGACTGACTGATTAGACTAGCGCGATCATTTATAGGGTCACTATTCACTGTACCCTTAGCATCCGCAAAAGTGAACGTCACTCCTTTTTTGAATTTCATTAAACACTCTATGAGCGCTTGGACTCAAGTTCGACAAACCTGAAACCAGAACATGGAGCAGTGTCTAGTATATCGAACTCTGAGACTGATTGTTGTTCGGTTGAACTATATAACAACGTTGTGCGGGCATGAAGAAAAACGTATGTTTTCTAAGGTCCTCATTGGGTAATAAATACTAGGATTTCTATCCTCTTTGTTTCGAAGTAACTTTGATCACACTCTCGCGAATGCCATAAATGGCCGCCAATCCTCTCTCACTTTTTCCTTTGATTCTTCATTGCACTAATCATATGTAAGACAAACAAAACGTCAAACATAAATGACTTCAACCGGTTAGCGGTTTTTGTTAATTATTAATGGTTACGTCATCACAAACTGCACTTCCTCAAGTTTGTAAGAATATGAAAAATGTATGTTCTATCTATTTTAATGTCATACGCTATCCCATTGAATTGGGTCAGGAGATTGGTTAGTTTTGAGCAAGACACAACTTGTTGATGCATGTTTTATCTCTCACCCAAGTGAAGTTGTGATGATCCTCCACGAAACGTGGCAAATAACTGTTGGCTCACAAAAGCACGAATCCCCTTCCAAACTAATCTGGTCGATTTTACCGTAAGCAACATGAATTTTCAGCGATTTCTTACAACACCGCATGCACACGCACGCGTAAGCACACGCACATATCCGAACTACAATTACATCATCTACTAAATCTTATGACAGAAAACATTAAAAACTCTTAGACAAAAGTGGCACCAATAAAATTGGGAGCGTATTTTCACGTTTTTTCCTTCAAAACTTGAGGCGTGCATGAAGCCGGTCTGAAGCCATGCACCTAAAAGACATATTTCTGAAAAACGCGGTCGTATAAATGCTATTTGCGATCCAGTCACACACGATCATATCAGATACAGGCACTGCACAAAATTTCTGACGAAAATGAGCGAACGTCGAGCTGTGATCAAAAATGCGGACATGTCAAACGAGATGCAAGAGGTAGCCGTGCACACAGCTGCAAGTGCTATGGACAAATATCAAGTGGAAAAAGATATCGCTGCCTATATAAAAAAGGAATTTGATCAAAAATACAATCCGACCTGGCACTGTGTGGTGGGAAAAAGTTTCGGAAGGTAAATTATGAACAAAATTCCGAGTAACGTGCGTGGTATAGACATTTATCTATGGCAATAATGTATTATTTCCATGTATGTATTATGATTTTTACAATTGGATTTAGCTTTTGATATATTAATTTTTGTTCTTCTATTTTCAACTACAGCTACGTTACCCACGAAACTCAAAATTTCATCTACTTTTATTTACAAGATTATGCGTTTTTACTGTTCAAATCTGGTTGAGAGACCTTTCCAAAGAAATGCATTTAGTTTAATATACTTCTTTGTTCTCCTTTTCGTCAACTTTACAGTCAAGCGTGGTAGGTTGCGCAACTCGCTGCTACGAGCTTTAGTCACCCCCAATGTGAAAAGGATGATTTAGCTCAACACTCCGCATGCGCTTTATGTTTTGCTTTCCATCCTCAAGGGAAAATAACCTTTATTCAGTTATCCCTGCGATGTTTCAAGCAAAAATGGTGGCTTCTGTCGAAAACAGTTGGAACCATTTAGTTTTACCGAAATGGCGAATGTCGATGATTTAGTCGAACTGAATTAGATTCCATCGCTACATCCAGTGTCGCTGAGTTATTTGGCCGAACACTTAATACGTAAATATTATTGATGGGTGATTATGAGCATACCGTCGTGTAAAGTTTAGAGCCACAGAATCCATCAGGACTGATGCTTTTCTAAAGTATCGTGAATGAATACAAAGTAAAGATAATGTAGAAACGACTTTCAAAATTCTTTTAAGCATTACAGCATCGCATTAACCGATTTCTCAGGAAAATGATTCGAAAGAAGATGTGTTGGAGAAATGATTTATAAATGATCGTATATATTGTGCTTTTAGCTTCGTTGAAAACTTATAAAAAATAAAGGAAGAAAAGAAAGCGTGTGTACTTGAGGTTTACCTTTCACCGTTCCAATAGTGCAAGCGCTAGTCGGAACCAATTGGTTGCATAGGAAGGGAATCTTATGAATTCAACTTCGCTGAACGCCCGTCGATACATTGAAAACTAAATTTTCTATCGGCACCATCGCTATCGATTAAAAAACCCACACTGACGGAATTTCGTGTAACCTGTTGCAAAACCCATCACAGCCACCAATTCGTACTACACGACAGGAGTTTGATTCCAGGGCACACAATCCGAGTTTCTCATGCTAGTAACGTGGTGACAAAATGTCACAAAAACGACCATGTTTGAAGTGTTGAACCAACTCATAGATGAAAGCCCTCATGAATATTCTCAACGAACAGGTGGGAGACGCTCCGGGCAGAAGGTTCGCCATAAACGGGGCTTTCCAAGCAACTTCCAAAACAGGGCAAATACAAAAAACGTGAGCTAAAACGTTCAGTGAGACATGTACACAAATGACACTCAATCCCAAATGGTGGTGATGTGCACAACGTTTCTGGCGTTTCATTTCGGTCTAGTTGGAATTGAACCCATTGAGCTGTTCAGGACTCAGGATCTCAGGATCTCAAGACCTCTCCCCCATGCAAGAATACGTTTCACAATTAATGACTGATACCGATCTTCATAAAACACATCGTTTTTTTCTAAAGATAACATAAATTAAAATGTTATTCACGGCAGAGAATGGTGGGCAATAGATCGATTCATGTCGAAGTAACAGTATTTCTTACTCAACCGATGGAGATCAATTGGGTGGTGGTGGCCCGGTTGCAACGTCACCAAATTATCACCCGGGGATGTGTTCAAACCGCACCACCACCTCACTTACTCCATTAGGTGTTGAATGGTAGCCCTTTGATTGGGCGCTTCCCCCTCCCCGAAAATTGTATCTTTATATATTCAATAAAACGAAGTAAAATGAAAGGTAAAAGAAAAGGATTTTCGTTGGGTTCGTCCATTTTCGTCTAAACGTCATGCCGTCAATGGGTTAGTGTATAAGGTTTCAGGGATAGAAAAGGTCAGCCCCTACTCCACTGCGGTCTTCACTGTAACTCAATAACTCATTCTAAAAGTACTTTAAATTGTTTGTGGACAAAATAGTTCCCTCCGGCAGGACGGCCTCATGATAGACCCCGTTTGTCAGGTAATGTGTAAATTGGAAGCATAGTTTCCCCGTAACGAATTTGAATAAGGAAGCCAAATCACCATATATTAATGATCACACTGACCGCAGCATGCACGTGTACAGATGCAGCGAAATGATCCAGGATACACTGTGCGAAGCTAATGTATGAATGCCGAAGTAGCAATTACCTGGTGAAGGCAACAGCAGCAAGCGGTAGATTAATTCAAAGAAACTTTCTTCTTCACCAGATTTTGAAAAGGCATCTGCTGGTAGTTTGATTGACCATGCATCAAACTTTATCTTCACATGATCCCAAGTTCATCCATTCAAATTTACATATAAGAGGCACTATACCCGAGTTCTGTACTTGATTAGGCTCATCAGTTGTGCATATACATCGGTAAGTACAGCGAGAGGCTAAAGTCTGGATTACTCTCATCGTGGTTTACATTTGTTCATTTGTCATCGTCAACAACATTCAGTTTTTTTGCCTAGACAGAAAGCAAAAAAACGAAGGGGTCTGAAGAGTGTTGAGTCAAATGAATGAAATATATATTATCCTCATAATAATCTTGTTTGGAACACCGGGTGACCTTTGGAAAGACAGCTCTTTCACAGACAGTACATTGAAGAATCAATGCTATTATTCAGTGATTTGTAGGTGAGTTAGGTGATACTAACCGCAACAAAGTAAACCTGATAGTCTTTATAGAATATTTCATAATACGCCTCTTTGGTAGAACTATGTGAATGATCTGAAAAAAAGATTTCGGGATTCGCGCGGCAAGAACCGCGAAACCGGTCGTGTGCTCCCAGAGAAATTTTATCCAGTCATTCACATACTACTTGTCATGAAATATGTATACATATCCAAAACCGGCTTGTGGGCAAGCAGGATGCCAACATCACAACAGTAATAACAATAGCAAAGGATACGTGGCATGGGATACAGAACAAAGTGGAAAGAAGTCAAGTAAAGCTTTATGCACCCAATAAGATGAATTTTAAGCACTTTCGACAAGTTGCAATGAGGAAGAAGTTGAGCATTGGAGAAAGAATAATATACCGAATGAACAAACAAGTGGATGTGATAAAATCATAATATGATAGATGATTATTCAAGTCCGCAATAATATTTTCTAGGTTGACAAAGATACGTGCAAAATACGGGATGATGCTGTTTTTGTATGTGGTGGTGCGTGTAAAAAGAATCCGAAAGTTTGAACGCGTGCTCGGATGAGACATCGATGTGTTGAGATGGACATGCAGACAGTGTTCTTTATTTAACAGAACATGGTTGATAAATCTATCGCATGAATAAAAATGCTTGCTCACAAAGAAGTCAACCAAAACGGTCTTTGAAATGCCACTGCAACGGGAAAGAAGTTTAAGAGATTTGGAAAAGAGAATAAAGTCCTTCTCCTCTAAACCAGGAAAATATACGGGGGAACAGTACAAGCAATGTGGAAGAATGTCTGAATTACATCTAGGGGAATGCCTAGCTTTATAAACCTAAAAACGTAGAAGGATAGCCTACGAACCCTTATGTAAATGTTTGCAACATGTTTGGACCAGGAAAGATTATATGACAAAGTGACTCTAAGATATTTGACAAAGTTAACTTTAGGGATGATATTACCATTAACATAAAGTTCAGGTTGATTATTCAAAAGGGTTTGATAAGGTATGCCTGTTTTAAGGTTAAAAGAAACATTTTTCAACATTAAGCATTCAAGTTCGGGACGTAGACCAAACAAAAATTTTATTTGGACAATCTTGAAGTTGACAGAAAGTCAGAAGCAGTCGAGGGACAACCGACCACTACGTCACCAGCATACTTGAATGCAATAAAGTTGGAAGGGATGAGAAGGTCCCTAATGCACACTGAAAAGAGAAACGGAAGACATAATAAAACCCTGAAAAATCCAAGATTTAAGTTCTAGCGGGGCGGAAGGGATACTGTTGCAAAAAGTGTATTGCGTCCTATGAGTGAAATGNAATGCCGCAATCGATTGATCTGAAAGCATTAGCATAATAAAGAAAAATTAAACGGATGAGGCCAGGCTCTTTATTCGATAAGGATGAAATGGAGTGAACAACGTGAGCAACAGCATCAAGAGTGAAAAGCGGTTTGTGAGTAAGTTGAATAGGGTCATGGGCAACAGATAAAAGGGTCATACTGTTAAGAAGGACTCTTTCGAAAACTTTCAATAATGCGGATTCACAAGACATCGGTCGGTATTTGGAAAATCCTTATTTGGGGATTGGTGTTATCCGTGCACCCCTGCATCAATCACGGATGCTTCCATATGTCATACACAAATTGGACAACTCGGAAATAGTTGAAGCACGTTTTTCAGCACACTCATTCAGCAAGACGGGGGACAATGAATCAGAGTCCTTAACCTTGTTAGATTTAAGGGACTTCAGAGCACACAAAACTTCCACATTAGTGACAGATTGGTACTTCCTAGTAGATGTAAATAAATGTGGTGTTGAGTTCCGTACAGTAGCATTTGCAAATTGATGGCTTAACTCCTCAACATCCGGGAAAGAGCTGTTGCGTGATCCACAGAGCTGCCTCAAGTCAAACCACATATCACGGCAGTTCTTCTTTCCCACAAGTTTTGATATATATATCCTGTGAGCAATGGAGGATATGATTCAATTTCAAAGGTGAAATTTATCTTATTTATAGCAAATGAAGCTTCATTTGAAAAGCTAGGAAGCACTGGACAACTGTTTTGACCTGGTTGGGTCTCATGGGCAATGCAAATCCCTCGACCCAACTGTATTTCCATTTTCGATTATTACTGATAGATGTTTGACAGTCCTCTGCCTTCCAGTCTTGTAGGCTTTTCCTTTATCACGGTGAAGCAGCTTCAGAAGAGGCGAAAATAATCTGTCAGTCCGAATATATAAAGTCTCAACTGGGCAACATAGATCATGGCAAAAATTAAGATAACACTTAAGATCACCATTGGAAACAACAATGAAATCGGGGAAGAAACTAGATCTCTAAGTCTGGATAAGTAAGCGGGAGTGCAACTTCTCTCTTTGATACGATTCTAGATGTGGAATGGTTCATTTAGTTATAAAAAATATTTATCGTAAATCTTGGGATGCAAAACAATAGAGAAATAGTCTGATCTACCTATAAGAGCCCGCTTCTCAATGAAAAATATTTCTGGGTTACTTCCAAAAATCCCTTTAAGTTAAACACCTAGCCGGGTAAGGGAATTCACAATGTATGTCAGGCCCAAAGTTGTAAGGAAAGAGATAATAAAACGAATAAAATTGCCAGCCAGGATGGTGTTTTTTATGCTGTCCTTGGACACATTTTCGCAGTCCTTTGAAACGATTTTTCGCAGAATGGGTAAAAGCCAGAAACTGATGCTTCTGCGCGATAAACTGCAAGGATTTCAAAAATGTGGCATCTTAGGATAATATTTGACCTTGAGAGTTTAACGAATTGATTAAAAAGTTATAACCACACGTTCCTTCACTGTAACTTCACGAAATAATATCCGATGATAACAGGCCCCACCACATATGTGAAGGTGAAACAGCTAAAATGGAAAATCTTAGATAAGTGGAATAAATTATTTTTGCGAATTCAATGTGACTTATTTATTTAATCAAAATCTTTAAACAGTTGATCGATTTATAAAATAATAATCTCCAACCGAATTAAAAGTCTACTTTTTTGAGTAGTAGTACTTTATTGAATACTCATTCTTATAGATGCAATAGCGAGGAATACAAACATGTTTCGTATAATCTATCCAGTTGCATTTTGCGGCATGTAGGCAATTACATACTACAGCTCAAAATACTATAAATTGGTTCAATTTGCTTGGGAATAATAACATTTAGTGAAGACTAAATATTGTCCAACTTATTTTAGTAGTGCAAGTTTTACCTGTATGTTGTGCAAATGACAGGAAAGGTGATCCTTATTGCTATCATCCTTAACATAATCACGGTACAAGACGTGGGAGACATAATCAATATGCAACCTTTGCAGCTTCATCCCAAACAGATGTAAAAGAAATTTTATTCAGAGTGCGAAAGATCTGCTCTGACATTGCGCAAAATAAAGAACTAACAAATACTCAGGACGCTCTCAGAGAAAACGGTTACCCTGAACGGTTCGTAGAGAGAAACTTTCAGGAAAGGCCACAATCCGAACAGGCTTAGAGGGCTCAAAAATGAGATTATTTATCCATCTATTGTTTCAAGGAGACTTTATATCGGACCTCTTAGCCAAATGTCTGACGCGTGTAGCGAAGCGGACCTACAATGCAGCTTGATCATCGTGTATGTTGACCGGGTCGCTCAGCATCCGAACTAACTACAAAGATAGGTTGCCGACGCTGGCAAATTCTATGGTTATCTACTCTTTCCGGTGCGTTTGTAATACAACGTACATTGGCCGTCGTGTTCGGATCTAGACGTACGAATGACACGAGCGACCCTCGCTTAGACCCCCAGCAATAGTGCGGAGAGAGAACGCAGCTGAAGACAACTAGTCAGCATGTATAGTGATTCGATTTGTGATACGCAAAAATATTTAGCAGAAATCACGC
>UZAN01040535.1:30023-44726 GCA_900618425.1 Echinostoma caproni
CCCAGTCAAATTGCTTCCTTGATATTTCGATTGGTCGATCGGGCAAACATTGGCTGACTCGTCCTGTGATTATCCAATCCCGCTCAGTCTGCATGGAGTTTTGCGAGCGTGCGTGTGGCCTAACTCGGATGCGCGCGTGATCTGTTGGGTTTTTACTCTCCGTCCTAACACAGGCAACTATCCCAACCGATGAAGGANGAGCAGGAAGCATAGGAAGCACCATTATTGGTCATCCAGTGGACACAGACCAGAATAAGCTTTCAGCTTAACCTATCGTGTGCGTTTATACACACTAGCCATCGCTGAGGCGATTGGCATCCAGCTTTTTGCACCAGAAATGCGCATAAAAGCGACTTCCTCGAGCTCTCCACTTACCCTGGCCCTAAATGGTTCATGAACATCACCACCACCACCAACCGTCCAATCACAATCAATCTCACCCGAACACAGACACTTAGGGCTTAATCCACCTTTCCGTTCTCCCCATCCGGAATGCTCTTTCAACCCAGCGTGAAAATGTGCCCCCAATAACAACAAACGTTTACATTATCCGTACAGACAGGATTATGAATCTTTCGAAAACGGTTGTTCGGGTTAGGACTTGTGCTCTGATTTTACAATGGGATTATTCTGGAATTTGAAAGTTAGTTCTCGCATGTGATAATAATTTGACAGAAACGTAACATACGCACGTTTCCTTCTTTCGAAGGACTAGGATAAAAGTTTACTCCCTTTCCTGAATCACTCATGATCAATTGATCATAGTCCTCACTTAAATCATGTAGGCTTGATTAACTTAGAGGTCATTCGATGTAAACACTCTTCCACTGAGGCTTCGTACTGCATGACCAAGAGATACCAATGCATCAGTCATCAACAAATATGTAATCTATTGGGCTGTCTTCAATTCCTCGAGGATAGGCTAACAAATTGATTTTAATGGTAGTTTAATGTTCGCATTACTCATTGACGTTAAGTAAATAATATCATGGATCTTCATCCTGTTGGTCTCATTCGCCTCTCTTTGCGTTATATGCCATTGATTTAAATGGTTCACCGTAGGTGTGTGTAGTTCACCACTTCGTTTTGATGGTGATTCTCTCTGTTAACTGACCGAAAACAGAGGAGAGGAAATAAAATTTCATTGATTGAATGGTGATTCAACAGCAGACACTTAGAAGCAGAAAATTTTGATCTGTAATTCGGAATAAAACTCTAACTCAGCTACATAGATGAAAATGGCCTGATATTTGCTAAAGCAAATAGTTGTGCCAGATGTCACTTCCTGCCTAACAAAATCAATCCCGTAATATTTCAAAATTTTATTACTTCAAAAATAATATCCAGTTTTTCATACCAATTCCTCAACGATTTTAGGCAGCAGAAAAAGGTCTCATTAATGCTAATCGATCATGAAAGATGATCAACTACTCATAATTTTATTTATTGCGATTTTTCCGTCAGAAAATTATTAGCAATGATTCCTCATCGCTGCGGTAAAAGGTATTGATAAAGCCAAAATCTAAGCTTCTGAAAATTGAACAGCTTCCACGATGCACCGTTAGGTGTTATTTTGTCTTCATGATTCAATTGTGTGATGAGCGCATAAATTCATGGATGTTGATGGGTGTACTGCTTGGGCTGAGTTTACCCGAGTCAGCAACCCTCAAATTAGAGGTGTTAAATATTGTTACGTTTAAACTCTTTGATGCGCATAGTTAGAAGATAGAACTATTATTGTGTAACGTACTAGTTACGGTTGGTTTGCATCGCTTCGGCTCGATATAAGACAATCTGATAAATAACGTTGAATGTTCCACCAAGTTTTACATGGCTTGTAGCAAAGGCCGCACCAACAACCGGCATCTAAATAAAAGTTATTAGGGACCATTTAAATTGAATATTGTTGAGCTTATTTCTCATCTTGGTTTTCGCTTCAGCAACAAGCAAAACAATCAGGAACAGTAAAGTTCACAATGATCACCTCTTTGTCCACTTTTAACCAGATCTTTATCTTAACATTTCTTTGGTAATTTCCTTATCCTGCCATCTGTTTTCATGAGTTGTAAAATTTATTAACTTCACTCATTTAGACCTATTGTTGATTTTATTCTCATTCCCCGGCCTGTTTCCCCTACTTTTTCACAGACTTTTAAAAGGTTTGGGATTTGAATGTCTTTCTCCCTCCTTCCAATTTGTATATTTCAACTAAAATGTGGGCGTTATGCCTGTAGAATGTATAATAAAAATTACATCTTCAACTGTAATTCTTTTTGTTGCTCGCTGTGCTTTATTTGAGAGCATTTTAAAACAATCAACGTACTCGATCGATCAGAATTACAATCAGACGATCAATAAAGGTACATATTTACTGTAAATTACCCGAGCCAATCAAGAGGTACTGTGTTGCACGCTTGCGATTATCTGTGCAAATTTGTTTATGCTGTACGGTTTGCGCAAATAGAGCACGCTAACAAGGATGCAATCACATTTGGAAATCATACTTTCTTTCCTCTATTTTGAGTGTGCATCAGTTTAATGAAAGCCGAATTTGTTATGAGTGTACTACTGCTAATGTTGTCAGTTCTCGGTTGCATGAAAATGTGTAACTCTGAGTGTTTACCAACTGCGATTCTATGTATCGTTTGCGTGTGAGTAAGAGCTGACAACTAGGTTCAGTACCTATAATGAGTAATGCAATCTCTAGCGTAATCCTGCCTTAAAACGTTAGCCGTTTACCTTCAATACGTTGTTTATCAAGTCAGAATTTGTAAATGCTCCTCATCTGGATCCGGTTTCGTATACTTATGTAATAGCGCTTCACTCATTTGCTGAAAGTAATGCTTTCATTATAGTCTGCTTGTGCATGTATTTACATGCATGAACATCTACGGAGTATCTGGGCATAAAGCTAATGAAAGGTGCTGTAGAATGAAACTGTTTACTAGGCTACTGATATATAAGAAGTTGCAACTGCACACGGGATTCTGACAGTAAAAACAACCTGGAGAAAATAGTGGAATCTTCATACGAATGCAAATGAATCAGAAGTAATTTTATTCATGAAACTCTGCTTACAAATAAATTGCAAGCTACCGAAGAAGTAAATGTTAGAGTAACCTCCTTCTATGGCTTGTGTGTCCTCATAGAGTCGGCCACTGCATAAAGTCATCTACAAATAAAACGAATTTTACAATGTCTCATCTATTTGAAATACACTGTATTAATTTTCTGAACAAACCAGGAGCTTTCCGAGCACATAGCACCCATAGGGTACTTGAATACCGTATCATACAGCGTAGGGCTAATTTGCCTGTAATTTCATTTACAGGTAGCAAAAAACATCCTCTTTTAACACTTATTGAGACCCCGTTAGTTATCTACGCTAGTTCATGTGCTGAAACATTCAAGTTTGAACTACTCAGCTACGGATAGTGGTGACGCAGTGGTTTAGTCGCTGCCACTGGCCTGCTTTGGACCCTATGGTCCGAGGTTCGAGCCTCCGCCACCGCCACTCGACTTTGGTGGTAGGCAGCTCTGCTGTCTTCCGGTTCAATACCACGCCTTACCTATCGGGGCCTTATGTGGTTCGCCACTCTAAGTCCCGGGGCTTAGGTTGCCGATTTCAGTCACTGAGCAGCAGATCCTCTTGACTATGCGGTCCGCCTCGTCTGCTGTTCATCACACCTAGGTGTATAATCAAAAAATCGGCTACCAGTTGCCATTTTTCTGTCCTTACAGGGAATGCCAGAAATGGAATGTACCTGACAGCTACGGCATAGATAAAGTTACAGAAACTCTGACACTCACATCCTGGTGCTTTTGAGTGCACATGCCAAATTTCGAGAATGTAATTTTAGACGCTACTGAGTAATAAAAGGCACTGACGTCTTGAGCTCAAATAAACGTTCAAGAGAATCATCAGTCATTTTTCTGCAAGTTAGCACTAGGAAAGAGCATACAAGAACGGCGACTTAACTAGCATATGTCATACTAGGGTAAAATGGTGGGGATAACTTCCGGTCAAGTCCTAAGTGAACTGAACTCTGCCTAAGGAGTTCATTGATTTGTAATTCGATACTCAACCATCGGGAAACAGATTGAAAGAAAGAAATTGATGTTTATTAAAGTTTACAGAGCCCAAATGTACATCATATGTGATCAAAATTACTTGAAGCGGCGGAGAACTATAATAACTTCCATTGTGTGCTTTGTCTATGGTTATCTAAGTACAACGAGAAATTGCCGAAATAAGTCATGCATTATGAGCAATAATAAATAATTCAAAAATAATCTCCTGCAAATGAGATTTATCTTCGATGCGACCACTTGTAAAGCGAGGAAAACAGAAATCACACGCAAACTTTGAATTGCTCACATGGGAAATATAAACTAATAATTGACTATTATTTGAACGAGATCATTCGTTGAATGACAGATAAGTATTTCGAAATAGGTCGGAAAAACAATGGGATTACATTCCACCAAATTCAAAGACGTAAGTTGTTCCCCAAAGTAAACATTATGAGAACAGTGGAAAATTACAAGTGGGAAAATTAACTATAAAATACATTTCCATTGATTGCTTCAACCTCAGAACACTCGACGATGTGATAGTTTATTGCACTCCGTTAAACAGATTGGATGACTATTTGGCAGATATGACCTACAATTCACAGGGCTTTCAGGGATCTCTTATGTTAGAAAATCAAAGGATATCATTAACACTTTTAGCACGGCGAGCCTTTTCAACAACGCTTGCTGGAACAAAGTACGCGCTATCCTCTCCGTTATGATTAAAATCGGTGATAGAATAAAAGTGTCTTTCAGATTATGCGTGGTTGGATGACACACACTACTCTCAGACGTAACAGTGGTCTCAGTCGACGCATCTCCATGTTTAACAAAAGCAGCAGCCCAGGGTAACTTATAAAAACACGTAACAAAAATAACCGAACAAATTAAAATCGTACTGCCATTCTCGCAGCTTAAAGTAGAAATATCCGTCAGGACCCTGACAATCACTTCGTGTGCTCCTCTAACAGCTTAAATCAGTCTAGTTCGGTTGTGTACAAATTGGTTTAATTTTAGCATACTTCATTTGTGCAACATTGGATAGAAAATCTACGGTTCAGTTGAGGTCCGAGATCAAGCACAACGGAAAACCGACAACACTTATTTACGTTTACCAGTAACTTGTTTAGTGTGTGTAAATTGATTGAAGTAAACTCATTGATGAACACTTAATGGAACCGAACGAAGGAAGCCAAGCACTCTCAGAGAGCTTGAGTATAAAAAATATTCGTCAAACCCAGTGACATACGAGTTGAAAGAGATCCGTTCATGCTGAAGTCGTCTGCATAGTATATATCCATTGAAGTAAATAGTAAAACACAATGATTGAACACCGAAACAATGAAACTCTCAGTCAAACCTACAGATTCCCGGTGATAATGATCTATATATTTTTAGAGTCTTCGCAGCTGATAAGCAAAAGAAAATTTCATATATTCGGTGAGCGAAATTCATCACAGTATCAAAGTCAATTGAACTCGGTGTATGTTTTGGTCTTCTTATTCAGGCGGCACATGCAAAGCAACGATCTAAGTTATTTCTAATCCACCAGAGTCTAGCTTGTTTTCGAGCACGTTTAGAAGATATGAGGACGGATAGAACACTATGATCAACTATCGAATAACCCCGCCATTGTTTTGACATGATCCGACCCAAGAACCGAGTTTGTTGTGCTTGACTTTCACATTCACCTCAACACAGAAACACAGCTGCACTGGAACAAATACTACAAACTTATGACCAATGCATTAGTCTTATTGAATGATTTGAAATATTGTGTAATGTTTTTTTCCCGAACGTCCTTCCAACGTAAAATATGACTGCGAATGCAGCAATTAGTAATGTTTCAACAACAACGGTTTGTTAAATAAACTGTTTCTGTCATGCATCTCTCGGCGTATCAGTCAATAGCTATTCCAAAATTTGAGGACAGCCTGTTCGTCGATTTAGTACCATATTTGTCTTCATATTGAAAATATCAATATGGGAAAACCTTATAGGTTGGGAGATTCCCGCGTTGATATTTGAAAGTACAACGCAAATTACCCACGCATAAACGCGATCACGGATAAAGATGATTTCTGAACTATTGCATTGCTGAACGAAACGTGAAATAGCAATGGATATCCCGGTAATCCGGTCAGTCACAACATCTAAACTGATTAACGTCTTTCTCATTCCTGTATTTCATCGGGTACCCTTTGCATGGCCCGAGCACATTCTCAAAATTGAGTGTACATTTCTATGCCTGATACATAAAAGAATAAGTTAAAACATTGAAAACTACATTTTTACACGTGCTACCATTATTTTGAAGGACACTGCGGATAACTTCAAGGCAATTCCGGTTCCCGAACGAAAGCTTCCGGATATGACTGATTTGGGAATTAACAAAACGAAAGTCAATATTTTCTTTACTGAACTATTTTTCTCCTTGTTTTATGTTTGAAGATTTTGCTGCTAACGATCTACCTATAAGGATACACAATGCAGATTCTTGATTCGATTTGTCATGACTCAAATATCAGGTTAACCATCAACAAAGCTAACGCACCTGGGCAATCAACTAATTACTGCTGTGGTCTTGAGGTTAAGTATCTGGTCGCCAGGATTATGCCCCCAGGTCAAGCAATGGTCAAAGATATATTCCTTGTGGATCTCAAATAACCCTCAGCTATTATTATGAAATGTGATGCTAAGTTTTCCGATATGGCATCTGGATGGAATTGTTCAGCCCAAGACGCCTACAGCAAATCTCCAAAACGACTATTTTTGATAAACTTGCCAACACATACTCTGATATGACAATCAGCGGTCATTGTAGCTCGTTCTTTGAAGGATGAATTGACGAGATGCGGTCATTCTCTCTTTCAATCCTTGACCGGGAATGCACAACCTTAGTGTACATGATAATGCATGAGACTGGGTCCACGTTTTCCGGATATGTTTTATTCAGTAGGTCATCGGAATACTTTTATATTTTCCTAATAACTGTATCGTTACTTAGGGCACAATTAGAATAAGGTGTTTAATAAGGCTCCGAAAATAAATCCGAAAAACTGATATAAAATAATAAACTCTCGGTTTCACTTTATCAACCCTTTTCTCATCAAACTACAGCAATTACTTAAGAAAAGTCAATGCATTCTATTCTCCCACACTTTTGATTTTTTTTCATCGCCCATTTTTGTTTATTTGTTCCATTGTTTATCGATTGTCATTATTTCCAATGAATTTGGCCAATCCTCGCAAATCAGCTTAACCTATCTCAATCACTAATCCTTCTCAGCTAGGAAATTGGAATGATTCCATCAGTATATGTCAAGAGTCAATTGCGAGTCTTCTTTGTATACCAATTGGTATCCGTTGCACATTGCAGTCCGAGAAACACGGGGCTAAGTGGTCTCAAACACCTTGACAATGAACATATTTCATCAAATCTCCGAAAGTAAATTTTTTTCAGGAAGTGAATTACGGCTGGTTCATGACTGAAAGGTAGTCTGGCTTGATTTGCTTTATTGCTTCCTGTAAACGGATTGTCTGTTCAGGTTGCATTGAACATCACTTCACTGCTACCACAAGGTTGCCTGTTCTCTCTTAGATTGTGCAAGCGATTAACGTCTCCTGAGTTGATTCAGTATCCGCTGAATGTCTTGCTCAAAACGTACGAAAGCAGTTTTTACCTGGCGTTACTGTTGTTTTCACACCATTGGGCTTCAGAAAGCTACTATCACTAAAGTTGAGAAAATAACTTTAAAAATACGGAATGAAATCGATTTCATTAAAGATAAAGCAAATCTTCATTTTCATTGAAACCATTTATGCTTATGAACTGTTTACTGAATAATTTACGAAGACGGATGTAAATTTCTTTCAAGTAAATGCTTATAGAAAAGTGAGTACACAGTTTCCCTCTATCAGGAGAGAAAAATATTGGGTTCTGTCGTTTTAAACATCTTTATGAATGGTTCGTTTGGATTACACATATAGCTCCAATCCAGGATCGATTAACCAGATTTGAAAAGTAGAAATGCACGATCTTGAAGGTAGAAATAGATAAAGTTTTGTGTTTCGTGTGTCACATAGCTAAAAAAAATATGAGAGGGGGAAATAGAGAAGTGAATTAGTATATATAGATATATATATATCATGTTTTGTTGAACAATATGATACCAATCATTTGGTTAAATTATGCAAGCACACAAAGCAGCAGTACTCGTGATATATGCATGTAGAAGATAGTACTCACCTGCCAAAGTTCTTTCCCACAATGCAATGCCATGTTGGATTGTACCGGCGATCGAATTCCTTCTTCAAATGAGCGGCAATATCTTTCTCCACTTGGTATTTGTCAATTGCATAGGCCGCTGTTTGCACGGCATCCTCTTGCATATCGTTGCTCATGTCCGCATTCTTGATCACAGCTTTGCGTTCACCCATTGTGTTGTGTGTTATCTGTAGACCCGATCAAAATGATTCAAAACTGTACACTGTATAACTAATGTTGGTACCTCTTATATAAGTGTGCCCCGATTAGACCGATTTTAGCCGCTTGACTTCAAACCGCTGGAATGACTTTGTGTTTGTGGTTGCATCCAGTCGTCGAAAATTCGCAACTCACTGTGCGATACCAGGTTCATGAATACTCGCTTGCATGCAAGCAAGTGTACGCAGGCACACAGACGCACGCTTATCCATGCGGACTCTTGAGAGTGTGAATGGAACAAATTGTAATCATTTGTTATACCACCTGAGTGGAAACCAAGTTGCATAAGTACAACACTGTATCCAATGAACAGAAAATGTGATCCACAACGCGCATGAATAGGCTTACGGCTGTTGGGTATCAGCGATTATGAAAGAGTATATCAGTTAAACATACAGTAAAAATTTTATGAGTAGACAGTGGTGCTGATGTTGATGGTTGAAGGGGGGTTAGTTTATGAAACAGTACACGCCAAACAGCATGTTTAAAGTTGGGAGCAGCAGCTACATTGGTCGTCTAGAATGTCTCAGTAGAAGAAGGCAGCAATCATTGTGCACTGCACTTGTACAACTAATAAAACGCTATTTATGTCACACGTTTTTGTGAATCTATTCACCATCGATCGCATCCTGATTAGCTTCAAGGGCCATTAGGATAGCAAGTCGTTGTACCTTCTCCAGGCATGTTATATCCTTCCTATAGTATGGAGCTCATCCCTGAACACAATGTTCTAAGTGCAGACTAACTATAGCAAAGACCTCTGGGTTTCCACAAGTATCCGGATAACACAACCTGAAACGTTAGCTACGGGTCGTATTTTCTTCCTTCAGGTATTGTCTTTCAGGCTTGAAGCCTTTGATGAGAATGACTCATAAATTCGTTGCTTCCCCTGTGAGCTGCAGTGGCAGCTATCTTTTCTGGGCACTGTCAGCTGTTGCTGTTAAATGTTGACTCTTTTTGAGGTTTAGTTGCAAGTCCCATTGATCGAACATTGTCTAACCATGTCTACGTCGTGCTCCAATTTAACCTGGCTACTTTCATATCATCCGCGAATATGAAACAGAGAAGTTGGAGATCCCGTGCCAAGTCGTTGATACAATGTAATGATATATCATTTCCTCTCAGTGCACCCGTGTTGAGCTGGTGCCAACAAACTGTGGATGATTAGATGATGACCCGGTAAAAGCAAGTGTACAGAACAGATGTCAGAATCAATGACCAGGAGTTGATTAAATTACACCTAGGTTCTAACTTGTATGGTGCAACAACCATTGCTATTCGCCGGTCCTTCGATAACACTCTCGTCCTAGGAGGTTGCTGAAATAAACGGATTGCCGAATTTCCCAAAACCCCGCTGGTAGCTGAACTAAAGCGCGTTGTATTACGCCTATCCTGCAGCTTTATGTGGAATACTTGAAGTCAACTATCTGGCTATATGAATCTCGTTTCTTAATGTTTTAATAATCGTTGATATATCTAAACGTGATGCAGCGGACTCCAACGCTGTCCTGTGGACCACCTATCAGCTAAAATTCTTAGAGAGGGTAAGAAGGTGTTCACTTTTTCTTGGCTCGATGTGGTTATGCAACCTCTTCGTTCTCCAACGGGCCCAGACTCACCCTTATATTTTGTTGGCTTGTGCAAGCAGGCATAAAACCTTTTGGGTTACGGTTATAATGTACTGCGCTTAATTCTTTTCCCTCCGGGTGTTGGAATTTAGCAGTGCCATTTAGCTAAAAAATCATGTGTACATTTTTCGTGGAATAATTCATCATCAATCGCAGCTTCATCAATTTTGAGGACACCAAATGCTATCCTATAAGAACAAGTTTATAAAATGTGTGCTATCGTGCGACCCACAAATTTTGTGAATCATGCCAACAAAGCGAGATATTAGTTCAAGCACATTATTGAAACACAAGGTGGCAGGCGAAGCAAACATCTCGTATGTTTTAAAAGTTGGACTCAAATAGTGCAGTGCTAGTCAAATGCAAATTCCTCTCATTTTAACACGCAACGCTTGTTCTCTGTTGGGAAAAGTTGACGATATAGTAGGCATCACACGAAAAGCGAGTATCAACCTTAGGGTTATTACGCTACATAAATGGTGGTTGCACGAAGCGATTCTCCGTGAAGTTGTATACCCGTATAGGTATAAGTTGTATCTGGTTGAGCGTCCCGCGAGTGTCCGTAAACGAGGCGGTCTTGTAAATTACGTTAAAAAAAAACCTGAAGTAAATCAACGGACGTTGTTTACTAATACTCCTTGAATGAATTCAGTTGTAACTTTGTTGAATGTAAGCCTCTTTTTAACGTGGATTTTGTTGCATACTATTTGTAAACGCTTTTCTGGAAATCACATTATCAAAATCTGACATCAGTAGGTTTTCTGATAGTTTTTCTACTTCCAACACAGCACGAACAAGGGACTCTTTGGAGACATCTTCCAACGATTTTTATAGATATAACTTTCCTCATCACAGCGTCCTTGATTGTCGTCACAGATGTTTTGGTGTTTATAGATCAGAACCCTTCTGCTCACTGCCAATGTATTGTGCACTACCTTTATTTTGATTTAACCAGTGTTGCTCACGTGAAACGGTCTTCATCCATAAATATAGATATTCATCTCTGTTGCTAAAACAGCTAAGCAGGTGGATATAGGAGGACTAAAAGTAAGGATAGAAAAACCATGTCAAGCGGCTCATAATTTTGATCAAATCTGAAAGGAATCGTTTGAAAGAATTAACCATATACACTACCTTAAAAAACGTCAGTTGTCGAGGCATTTGGAGAGGCATTGATCGCCTGTGGCAGTATCAATAAACAAAAAAGGGAAACTGTTGACGTTGAAACACTCAGTTTCTAGTTTGTTTAAGTTGCCAGACTTGGTCAGCTATACACCACCAAATATCGAATCTGCCACAGTTCTCCAACACCTACGGAAAAGGAAGATGAATAGAGCATCTGGATCGGATCAACTATCAACTACTCAAGGTGCGTGTGGACACACTTTCAGTCCCGCAACCTAACAAATCCAATCGCTGTCTGCTCAGGGGAAACATTTCTGATATTTGGAGACTTACCAAGATAACTCCTGTCCCCCAAAAGAACATGGGAATTAGCAACTCGTCGTCCGCACGTCAGGCATACTCAAGTTATTTGGGTCATCACTTAATCTGCCGAAGATGATATATATCAATTTGCATATCACTGTTCGCGCGAAACAATTGATGCCGTTGCTTACCTTGACCACTTACTACTTTCGGTACTAGATAGGAAGTGTAAGACCGTCAGAGCGCTATTCCTAGACTACAAAAACACATTAGGCAACTCTCCTCGATCGGTATTACTCAACCTTATTACCGAAAAAGGGGGTAATGCAAACGCTGACAAACTGATTAGCGGTTATTTCATGAATAGAATGCAGTTCACGTGCCTCCGCGGTAAGAAACCTTCCACCCGCCCAGTTGCTTCTGCCGTTCTGCAAGGTGTAAATTCTCCCCGTTCTTTTTAATGTACGTCAAACAATTTTCTATTTCTTCCACATTCATTAGTTGTCAATAAGCAGATGATTTTGTTTTGGTAAGTGAAGCATACACCCCTTCAAATGAAACTAAACGGCTTTATTTGGTCCTTATCTCGTTCCGTCTCATTGAACGCTTCTCTACCAATTATGAACCCCTACAGACATCAACACTGATAAAAATGCCTCGACGTCAAACTATCACACGATGTGCCATGCTCATTGTAAGTTCAGAACACATTCTTTAAAGTTATACAGCCTTCATATTTTGCAATCTGATTAGAAAAATCCTCTTTACCCCACAAGCTGATTGTTAGGTTTGCGAATGAATGAGTGGCTCCCTCCCCTTCTGGTTATACTGCTCCCCAGCGATTTTCTTCGGTTTGCTGTAAAACGACTTATTTACTGGCGAGATCTCTAAAATACATCTCTCAATGTGATGGTATCATCAGAGATAAACTTGTGGGCGCTATCATAGACAAACTACTATAAGCATATGGAAATTTTATTGCAAAAATAATCTCAGAAACTCATCATCCCTTACACAACGAAATTTCAAAAACTGTATCTACGTTATCCACAGGTTTAAAGTTCAAACATTTATTGGTACATATCTCTTCCTATCTTAATTTCTCTTTTGCCATTTATCGCACGTCTACTTGTTGAAAAGGGTAATGTTTCCACAGAGTTACGTCATTGCTTGCTTCATTGACATAGACGATATCTACTACTTTCAGTTTCATATTATGCTTTATTTTAATTTGCATACAGAAGTATGAAATGCTGAAAACTCAACTCTCCGGGTGCATAAAGCTACCGCTGACTTGATATGATTTGACTTGCTCATTGTTTCCTTCCCACCGCATTTCTTATCAGTGCAAATGTCCGCGTCACCTTTACTTCCGAAGTAATCGCAGATTCAATCCGGAATTTCTCTACTTTTTATGCATTATGAGTAATACGTTGCGTCTCTTATCTTGTCTTTAATTCAACAGCTCACGCCTGAGTTCTTTGGAATAATCGGTTGTGAAAACATTTTTCAAACTGATCTAGTCGTACAACTGTCAGATCTTATCTTGTGGATTTTAAATAAAATGTTTTATTCACCCAGCCCATGCGCGTCATTCCAAGGGGACATAGAATTACCGAGAATGTAATTGGAAGACGTTTAATTTCTTACTGCAAAATATACGGATTAGATTGAACTGGACTGGAATACCACAATCTTGAATAATTATAGCCCCATAAATGAAAAAGACTTGGAAATGTTGATAATAATTACATCGCTCTAAGTGAAGAACTTTACACACATGGGTAGGGTTAGAAATACAACTACTACCCTCAATGATCAAAAAGGAAACAGCGGGCATATTATTGACTTGGAAATAAAGAAACACCTTATATACAATTATTAAATTACAGAAAAGGATTATTTTTGGAAAAACATTATCTGATTAAGCGTTTTCTCTCAAGAGTGTATTCATAACCGCGATTGTTGCTTGTTAGTGGTTTCTTTCCCATCCACTAGACCACAATGAGCGTGTAATATTGACGTTTTTTCACCATTCGGAACTGTTAGTTGGCTAAGACAAATGGTGAAAGTATTTCTTCAAACATTTTCCCTTTATGATTTCACTATGAATACTGATTCCCTTTTAAATAGAAATGCCATCAGCCATCGGGTCTTTATTTAGAGAAAAGATTTATACTTTTCTTGCTGGTTTAACTAGTGTGATAAAGAATACAACGTACAAATTGAGGCAAATCTATAAGCTTAATTTACCTCTTTTAAGTTTCATCAAACATTTTCAGTGCATTCTTCTTTTTAATTGCCCTTTGGCCGTAAAATCCACTGACTCGCATCTTCGCTTGAAAGACTTACCTACCGTTTTTTTGACACTTGGGCATGTATTCCGCATTCCAAAGTAATTTATCTCAAGTTAACGTTATTCATGATAGTCCTGGATCCTTAGCTGATTCGCAACTTTCGGGATAATAAAAATTCAAACTATGCTACATACTTACCTTGGTACAACGTTCGTCCGTTCGTTATGTTTCAATACTGAATCGTTTTTTCAGAGCATTGGACACGTTACAATGAACAGACATTCACCTAAGATTAGTACAATTGACGAAACCATGGTATGAACTGGAAAGAAGGTACTGCTAAAGCTATTAATTATCACGAAGATTTTTGTTGATAGGTGTCCGTTTTACGAAAATGCGGACACGATTAAGGATGTAACGTCCATGAGTGGCTGCAATCTGCAAGTACACTCTACACAACCTAGAACACTATACCGCACGTCCATTACGTCACAGGTAAAAGAGTTTACCCTGAGGACACTGAGTTTAACAGAATCGGGAGCCTATGCTCTCGTGTGCCGCTAGTGCTATATTTGTTGCGTTTAAACAGCAGTAAGGTGCACAGTGAAAACAAAACATTTTCTTACCTATTTACTACTTAAATTTTGCAAACTAATGAAAAATACTTTTAAACCGAAACATTCCATCCTGTTGACAAAGTATTGAAAATTCATTCTCCTAGCTCGGGTGAACTGACTTACATTTCACCTGTTCGCCGAGCTTGGCAATTTGCAAACGTTTCATTACCATC
>UZAN01040535.1:45174-76222 GCA_900618425.1 Echinostoma caproni
GCTTGTGCTTTGGCAGTGTAGTGCTTGTACCCGTGTGTTTGTATGTCTGGTATTTTTCAACGACTATTTGTGTCCGTTGTTCTCACTATGTGACTCAAGAAAATGGTCACGCCATGACCTGTGAACCGACCGCGATATCAATCAGGGCCGAAAGCTAGCCTCCCTCCCTCCCACTCTTACTCTCTTGCAGCACTATAACGGCGAACTGAGTCGAACACAGTGATAACAAGGGACAAAAATGGTCGTTGGAGAAGACCATATATATGAACAAACGGGTACAAGCACGACATCGCCATTTCACAAGCACCGATGATGTCATCTAGGCTGGTGATGATGAAACAAATTGCCAAGCTCAACGAACGGGCGAAATGGAATACAATTCTATATCATGGTTCTTCGGTTTCTTTCTATTATTCCTGGTATTATTCGCTGGATCGTCTCCTTAATGTTTATTTTCACCAGCGGTTGACGATGTCCAAGCCTGGACNTTTGAGTAATGGAGCACCCTGTATATCTTGGTGGCAATTGAACGACGCTATAGGATGAGGTTTGACGCATCACTAATGAATAAAGCGAGGTATATAAGTTCACCTTTATCCCAAGGAGAAATGTTGGCTAGCAAACTATAATTATTCACGCGCATTTAGTTGAACTCACAGGTGAATGCCCGTTTTCATACTATCTGAATATGACTTTGTCCATATTCAGTGGGTTTCATTTTACCTATCGCATCAGCCAACAGGAATCTCGGATATGTTAAACTCCCTGTCATATGTCAGGCGAATTCCTCGTCAATCAGCTCATTACCGTGCCTATCCTAGTCCCAAGGCTGTCTGCTCCTATTTGTGATGGTATAGAGTGAGGTCCTGAGCAAAACTATTCATTCTCTTCGTTGTTTATCACAAAATGTCGCGTTTTATGACACCTCTTTGATTGGCCACTTTTCTCTTCCTGAAAGTTGTATCATTGTTCGTTTAATGAAAGGAAGTACAAATGAAAAAGTTAACAGAGGAGAATAAAAGTTCATTGACACGCAGCGGTAATGACATCTGTCACAACTTTCTCCTCGAGCTTTAAACACCGGGTCATCAAGTTCTCTGAAGTTGGTTACTCCCCTTTCACTTGCAACAGTTCAACCTGTTTAACAAGAGTCTCGGATCAATGAGAGTAAATTCTCGTTTGACAGCTTCTGACTTTCTCGCCCTCATTCCTCCCGGAGACAAATTCATCTAGTAAAACACATTCGTACGACAGTATGGTGTTGGAAGATCTTTTAGTCCTTTACTTTCACTGGATTTGAGCGGTTCTTCGGGTACTCTACCATGAAGCCTTTTACCACATTTCTGCGTGGCCTAAATGGCTCTAGTAGATGTTCTTGTGATGCTTCCACATCACCTTGTCTGTGGAATGATATTGCCTTATCGGGTTATATAAGAGAATCCGGTGATTTACTAAACATTCGCTTCAACGGTTTTTCTAATGCTGTTGTTCGCAACTTGAACAGAAATGCATGAATTCCAACTGAGCCTGTCACACTGCACATCAAGGGTTTTGACGTCCTCACGGATCACTGATATTGTAATTTGGAATTCCGATGTATCTATTTTGTTTTGTGCATACTGGTACGGTGTGGTCTTAGAACTCCAGATTATACAACATCAGCTGGTTTTTGATGTCCGTACTCATCCATTTAACATCTCAAACTCACTCTGATTTCGGCCTTGGACTTTGCACGTATTTGAATTTATAGCTATCCTTAGTCAAAATTTGAAAATACATACTGTGCTATTGCTCTTTACAATACAGCTTGAAAATAACTTTTTTCAAACAAAAGAAGGGAAATGTGCAGTTTTTCACCATTGTAATTTTTTATTCTATTTCAAGAGGAAAATTCATTCACCAGAGAATAAAGTGAGCGTGGATTCATCACATGGGTAACGATTTTCTCTCCTGTTCGTGACTGACTTCGAAATTGTAAACCTTTAAATTTCATTTTTTCTGCATGCAGCATACAAATATGAGTCTCCTTAGATGAGTGGTGAAAACGTTTTGATAGTTGAACTTTTAAATTCAATACGTTGCTCATCCGAACACATTGAAGATGCAATACGATGTCAACTTACGCTTAATATTTATTTTTGAATTTTCATTGGCACATTCAGAACAATAACATTGTTTTCAATCATTCGTTTTCAGAACACGCTATAATTTGACACGCTTAGTCGATCGAAAGTCATGATATTTGTTTGAGTGTGGAAGTTTGGGACAGGTGTACAGTGAATCATACTTTGTATCACCTAAGAAACATAAAACCTTGAGAACCCAATTAGTGATACGATATTTTGATCGGATGGCACGTAAGATGAATGCAAAGTAGTCAGCACCTATCGCCTCCGCAGTGGTTTGCAGGTGCCGACGCCAAACTTTGATTAAGTGAGACGACATTCCGCAGCAAATTCAGCATGATGATTCAGACACTTTCGGTGGCCTAAGTCCCCTAGCTGACTGAGGCGATGTGTTCCTTGCGACATTACGGTTAGGGTGGATAAAGGTTATTTCTCACTTTCATAGTTGCATTGTCTTTCCACCGATACAAACTGTGTTAAAAACAGCTAAACAAGTAAACTATCACAGATGAAGCAGGCGCAGGTAAACAGTGTGTTGCACATTTTGAATATCAGTCAGCATGCATATGGCCAAAATTAATTCGTGAAATCACAATCTTTAGACACTGGGACCGTGACATTCTTTGAAAGCCTATTACAAATATTTTATCCCGATGGTCAGCATTCCTGGTGAAAGAATAACCACCCGATACATTGCGATTCAAACTTTGGAGAAAAGTGAAGGTAAACAAAAATCCGGATAAGATAGCCGCAAATTAACATTCACGCGATGTTGCACCCGTCCGATGTTTTACTCGCATCAAACAATAATTGATTGCGTATTCAAGACGAATATACCAGGATAAATGGAACAAATTCCACGAATAGCATCAAAAATAGCGCAAAATGCATAAAACAGCGAAACTGTATAAGAATAATTAGGCTTCCCGTGGTATTATCTCACTTGAAATGGTTATGCAGAACTATAGATTGCGTATTCTAGGTCCAACCTAGTAATAAAGATTTTAGAAAAACTGCAATTAGAAAAGATTTGGTTTTTCTTCTGTCAAACAGTCCTGGAAAATGCATACGTAGCGGTAATAGAAAAAACAATTGGTTGCCATTTTTATTAGTTCACTTTCATAAAAAGAAAAACCTGCTTCTTAATAAACTAATCAATATAAAATTTTGCAGATATCTTTTGTGATTAGCAGTTTGTGGATTCGCAAAAGAGGAACCAAATGGACTGCCTTTTTGTTAAGTTATTTTTTCTAGAAATAGAATTTTTCCTTAAGAATATTACAAGTTGTTTTCCTTATTTTTTATTTTTACTTCCTTTTTGAATACACAATTATACAAATTTCAGGAAGGGCGAGTTGGCCAATCAAATGGCTGCCATACAATACACAAGTGGTGAAAGTCAGGTGGTGTTTGTGGGAATCGAACACACGTCCGTGGGTTTGATAATTTGGTAGCGTTATCAACGGACTATCACCATAATATAGGCAAAGATGGTTAATTAAGTGTTCGTTCACACAGGGGGTTGATATGCGCAGTTGAGTTTACATTCTTGTTATGAAACCGGTGTACCAGATATTCTGTTCAGCATGGCCGAGCAAAAACAAATGATAAAACAGTTAATGTGGGACTAGCGATAATTTAAGCATCTACAGTGTTCCGCTGGGTGAACATATAAAATATTTGCAAGCTTCCAACTGAAATAAATGAAACAACACTTTGAAATATAATTTAACTTCACTACCGCCAATGGTTCATCCGATTACATCTATTTTTCAAAAATCGTTGCATGCTTTGATTTCTCATGTCAACAAGACAACAACAAAACGTACATCCTTTGTTCTTGGGTCTCCGGTAGTAGTATCGTTTATGGTCCAGGAAATCACTATATTCTTACGTTGTGTATTCTCCTGTGTTCCCCATCGACTACTTCAATAACACACATAGCTTAATAATGGTGAGTAAATGTGGCAATAACCACACCCCAGTAACCACTTAGCAGGTGACCTACAGGTTCATCTATGCTGTACTGGCTACGAAAACCAACCCACAAAATTGGAAATAAGGGAAGGTAGACTCGACCATTTTGACGAAACATAATAAACTCATAGCTTTCACTGCCCAAGGTGGAGGTATGTCACCATCACACAAACCAAAAACTTCTAAAGCACTGAGTTGCTAACGGTCGCATAAGCCACCAAACCAAACTAGTACGCTGACAGTATACCTCCCCCATAATCGCTAACAAAGGTGCATGGACTATGAGTAAAAGAAAAACAAACTTTATTGTAGTTTGGGTTAATTTTGGGATTCTTTTAGCAAAATAAAATCTCTGCCTTCGGAGAATAGCGGTCTCAGAAGTCAATAAGCTTGATCAAGATAATCCCAGGCCGAGATAAGCGCTTGGGAAATGGAATCACTTAAAATAAGCCATGTGCAGAACTTACATGGAAGACGTCAACAGCCATGGAAAAGATTCCAGGAAATAATGTGCTACATTTGTTGGTTTCGGGAGAAACAGCTTACCAGTGCTCGTTATCGGTTATCACAAACATTTCCATCGCATGGAAATGCACGAACTCGTAAGGAATTAACCATCTCTCAAGCATTGAAATCCACACCCAAGACCATCAAGAGTGCCTGGTACCTATGAACAGTCGAATGGGCTAATCCAAGCTTGCAACCGTCACAATGCTACACTTTTGTTATTCAAGGACGTTTGTCTCGTAATTTTTTCTACCAACCGCTCCTTAGGATTCAAAATTATATAATCAACCAGCAATAGAATAAACCAGTATTGGTACAATATAGAAACATGAAGAGACATTTTTAAGCGGTAATTTACTTAATATATAAATAATTCCGAATGATCCCTTCCGGTTAGGAACAGCCATGCCTCCAAAGTGAGACTAAAGCGCAAAACCGACTCATGTCGGATTTGGCCTTGGGATGTGTTGCCGAGAGTTAAAAGGTTCCAAGGGCTAGATTTAAATGCTACAGCTCGACTGTCCATTACTTCATCGATTTTCGAAATGCATTTGACTCGACCGACCGAATAGTTTACAGTAATTGGAGATCAGTGTAGATTCACTCAAAATTAACCATCTACACAAATTGTAACAATACAGCAAGGAAGCTCAGATTAGCACAAATGATAAGTAATACCTTTAATATGCAGCAGAGTGAACATTCAGGAGCCTTTTGCTGAACACCACCTTGTTTTAAATTTACAAGATATTCACATAATTGACCCAAATTTCACTCGCGATCTTGCCTTACAAATTCGTAAGTTATCCAGGTCACTATAGGAATTGGGTATGCCGTATACATGAAATAACAAAATTATAACGAGTCCTCCACATCAAAATGTATGATTTAGTAGTGCATTTAGTCCATGTTTCCAAAGTATAAATTTATATAGTTAGTAGCACAGCCTCTCGCACTTTACTTTTGTACAGAATTATTCAAAAAGGAATATAAAAGATTCGGTGATTGGGCATTCATTTTTCCATTTAATGATATTCCGCATGTTGTATAGATAAACCATCGCATGGTGAGGCCAGTTTATCTTAAATTATACCGCACGCTTTAGCAGGTAGTCCTTGTGCACACCCCTAAATTATATGGCGGAAGTACAGTGACGCAAACATATAGGTTTGATTACTCCATTTTGAGTTTCGATCGGTGAACCTTTGTTTTCAGAGTTGAAAGCTTTGCCTTTGAATTTCATGGTCGATTGTCAACAAATTCACCATTCGGGGATAAAATTAAGCTAAAATTTGAGGGTATCTAGAGTACGCCTAGGCACAAAGTTAATCAAGCGAGACACAATTCACTTGAAGTACAATCCTCTATATGTAATTTAAACACCTTGGTCTGTTTTAGGTTATAAACCACGATTGTAGAAATGTTAGTCCATGCTCCTGCACACCGTACACAACAAAGGAGAATCACAGAGCCATTTATGATGGTAATTCAAACCATTCAAACTGTAACAGCATTCGAACTAAACCGGTCAGAGTAGTTTACAATAAGACCAATGCTCTCTGGTTTTCTTGGTTTTTTTCCTTTGCAAGCACGAAATGGATAAATAGTTCAGGTACTTAAAAGCAAGAAGACCTAGAATTCCAAGAGAAACAATAAATCATATGTTCAACGAAAACTTTGAAAGCCCTCCCTTAACATGCGTTTCTGTAAAAAGAACGATCGTGTGTGCATCAACCTTGCTATGCCGTCAAATGCGTGATTACCGTCGAGAGTTGTGGTCAAGTTTCAACTGTAAACAAATGGCCGTTATTGTTATTCCGTACGTGTCACTTTCTCTCTGTATCCACATTGAACAAGTCAAACTTCATCAATTATATTGACAACAGAGCAGAAGCGTCTATTTGCAAGCGTTTGACGAAAACTCATTCTGGGATTTTGGTCTATGCACTGCTTACAATAAAATTATTATTACTATTCCATTTATCTGAAACCCTCCTCAGTTTTGTTGAGTTTACCAGTTGCACTCGAGTTATAGATTGGTGAGGATATTTTCTTTTAGTTGATTTACATTTGTAAGAAAAACAGTGGCAAACAAGCTTGTTTGTGGTGACTTTTCTACGGAGCAGTGGTGGTCAAGCGGCTTAGGTCATCAAAATAGTATCCCGGATGTCTCGGGTTTGAACCAGTTCACCACTGCTCATCTCCCCCACTTCTCTATCTTCCCAGACAGTCTTTGCATTGCCAAGCCTTCTTCCAGAAAAACATCTGAATATTTACATTTTCAATAAAAAGGAAGTGAAAAAGACATCACAATTTATATCAAACTGTTTAGTGGGGATGAAATAATGAGAAATGGAAAATAATCAACCACTCGGTTTCATGAACGAATGCTGCCCACAATTTAGTCGTCGTTCATTCCCATTGCCTGAAGAGATGAGTATGTGTTGTGTGTTGTTGACCATGAAAAGCTGAGTGTTAAAATGAATTCATTTTGGAAGCATAATTTCGGGATCATGTCACTGTTTGGCTTAAAGTTACTTCTATGTAGTGATTGCTGATGGGTGATGGTCACCGAACCATCACTCCGAGGAGGGTGTGTGCAAGTCACAACACTATCGCCTTACTCTTCATTCTGTTATGTGGCAGCCTTTAGATTGGTCATGTCTCCCTTCCCGAAAATTGTATCGCTACATATTCAATAAAAGGAAGTAAAAATGGGAAGAACAAAGAATATTATTTCCGAATAATTTTTATTAAGGTGGACTAATCATCTTTTATTCGTCCTTGAAGTCTTCACTTGATCCCGTCGATCACATTGCAAATAAGCACGAAACTTGATGGATCGAGAAATTTCTTTCTTGCTTATATGTTGCATGTAAATCCAACCGTTCGACTAAAATCACATTCATGAAATATTTGTAAGCTAAAATTGTTTCAATAACGTACCATAGTGCACACCTAACACGAATCGGTGTACTGGGACAATAACAAAACTCTGTGGACTGCAAATTTGCATGTTTGAATGATCCTCGATGATGTACTTTTCTTTTCCCCTTTTTACTGGTTTCTATTAGATTTAGAGGTAAATGCGCCAAACGAAATCATAGAGTGTTTAAAGTTTTGCACTGCAAATCTCTAGGTCATTCCGATCTCTTTTGGTAAAATATCTGTTCAGCAAGAAATTAAACAAAATCTGTTTGATGTCATCATTCCATTTTCTTTGGTGGAACGCTTCTTCCCGCAGTTCGGCAAAACTAAAAGAATTACCAAAACAGATCATTCCCTTTAAGCAGATGCTTTTGCGAGTTATTCAGTCTAACCCGTTTTGTGGAATGATTTAAAGATAAAAGAACAGATTTGTTGGAGAAAACCTATATCATTCAAACATTTATTGATTGTCTATAACCCGCTTTATTTATAAATAGGTGTATTACATGGAAATATGTACGTGCCTAATAATGAACGCAATTTGACTAGAATAATACAGACAAAGGATTTCTCAAAAATTCATAGGTGCCGTTACGTCAGCTTTTCGGGTAGTTGTAAAAGGTAAGCACAAGTGTACATCAAACCGGAGAACCAACATTGGTGTCTGATCAGTTGATTTCTTTTCTATTGCTCATATCAGCCCACCCTAGCCGTGAAGATAGAAGACCTATTCAATTGTTATTTTTTCCTCCACTTATTTGGTCACTGTTCCGACATGAATACAGTTTACAATTGCATAGGAGAAAGTGTGCTGAGGAATTTGACAGATGGGACTGAAAATTCCGATGAAACATTTTTATTCTCTTTCTCTCACATTTTTTGGCAAACCGTTCAACCAGCACCAAATTAGCTTAAGTGAACTAGATGAGTGAATACTATCAGTCTCTTCTCATAGCCCGGAGAGTGGTGCACTCTCGCATGTTTTATGCTTACAGGTGTGTGTGTGTGTGTTGAAGTCTGCATAATTGTCGCACCTTGCCGAACACATTCAGAGTGCACGTTCCGACCTGTCAACTTCTCTAGCGCTTGACGCATAGGCGTTTGGCTTCAAACGAACAAAGTTATTTGGCTGTAGAGTAGATGAAGCCAGGCTACTAAATAACATGTGATTATGCAGTCGGGAGGAGGTTAGCATCAAACCACATAACACACGGCTCACACATTTTGTGTGCAATAGCTTTCATCGGTGTTATCAAGCATACAGTAAATAAGTATTCATTTGCTCACCAGATGCGATACATTTATTAACCGCAGTTCAATCGGGTGTTTGTTTTAACAAAGGAGAATTTGAATAAAGAAGCCAAAAACAGATTTGCACAATGTATCCTGGATTATTTCGCTGCATCTGTACACGTGTATACTGCAGTCTAGGGAGAATTTATTCAGAAAAATAAGCTCTATTTATTTTCAAACTGTGACGGAAAAAACGATTCCACCTTTGCATCATACTGTTTGTAAATTCAGCAAAGAGTTGACAACTTAGTAATATCACATTCCAGGCTTTATGAACTCACTTCTGTCTGATAACACTAAGCTTGGTTATAACATGCGAATGGTCTATGCCGATTGACAAATGATGGTGACAACGAGCATTTTGATACTATACTCATTGAAAATACTTAATATAAAACTGTTGTATGATGGTCGGTTGAGACGGAACTTAATAAGCGGATTAAAATGAGTCAGCCTAAAGTCCACAAGACTGGTGACTCCAGTAATCGAATACGATTCACTTGGAAGGATCCAACTTTTGTCCTCCACTGGACCCCGTATAATTGAGAAATGAACTTGATTTTAATTCGCAATTACTCACAACCTTAATTTACATCCTGTAAGCCTCTGACAACCCTCATAGCGATTGACACGTGTTACACAAGCGAGGTATCCAGTTATTAAGTATTACATTCCTGCACATTGCTAGTCCATTATGTTTCTTAAATAGTCGCACTTAATCAATGTTGTGTGTAATGTGTGTGTTATGTGAATGGTATAAAAAGAATGCGGTTGATGGTTTCTTTCAACGGTTAAAACTCAACAATATCTCTCGGAGTGAATTGTTGTGTTGAAAATGATAACTATGGACGGTTCAATTTACGATTCAGTGTGAGTCTGGCAATTGTGATGACATATTCAAAATGGAACATCTTGTTATATTTATCCAAAATTGTTCATACTTTAACTGTGATTCATAATAAACAAGTTTCCTCAAACGAACACCGATTTTCTGGAATTAGAACACTAGTATTTGAGAAGCGGACTACAATGAGCTGTGTTTGACGTCATCGTTTTGACGTCCCACCTGCTTCTGGTTCCACAAGGGCCAAAACTTCATTTATAGTTGTTCCGATTGTTTGAATAATAAGTGACTGGAACCGTGGCTGCTACAGTTGCCACCACTAATGAAACCAAGTGCGTTCTGTTACCAATAGTTTTGATCCAACTCAAATGGATTTATTCATCTCGCACCGGAGCTTTTTATATTGCTTGATACAATCATCAATTTCTCTTTCGCTTTGTCGTTTTTCCAGTAGAAAAACAGCCGAATCCTTAGATTTCTTCTCAAATGATAAGCTTCATGGTGTCCATTTGCCGTGGCCGACCAGTAACGTTGATTTCATCGGGGATAAAATGACTACATGCAATGAATGTTGTTTGCTGCTGTCGAAAAGTGCAAGTGAGCACTTCAAGGAGCTGCTTTAGGGAAAACACATTGCTGTCATGATATAATATTTTGCCATCTACGTCTTCTTGGTCCACACTCTCGAAAGCTCACCCATTTTTTACATATCGGCTTCCAATGTCATTCATTTATTGTTGCCCGTTAACATGCCAAAGCGTTTTTCAAGTTGATAGTACACTTCTCATACGAGAGACACTTGTGGGCTTCCTTTCTTCCATTAGGAGTACCATCGATTGTTTTATATAGCCATCCTCATTTGTACAGTTTATTAGCCGTTGGTTAGTTTGTGTCTAGTTGTGTTTATGATCCACTCCTGCAACTCATGTGAAAACTTGTTTCATGGGCTAACTTTTCAACCGCTGCATTGATAATATCTTCTAATCCTACTTATCACCTACAAAAATGAACCCACATTCCACCAGACTTTGTAGATTGGTAATAACTAAAATGCCCATGAGATATACACTGTGTTCTAGGATACGAAATGATCTTTATCGACCGGTATAGTGCACTTCAAGTTAAACTAATCCATGAGAGCTAAACTATTGCTGTTCGACAGGCACAGCTCCAAAAATTGATACTTGTTCCAATGGGTGTTAATTCATGCATTGATTACGATAACTCCCAAAAACTAATAAACTCAGCGGGAAATGAATTAGCGAATTTGTTCGCTTAGCTACTTTACCGGACAGAAGGATATCACGAAAGCGTTTTGCAGCCATTATTTCAAAAATGTATTTTTTTTCTGAAGCATTGAGCCGGTGGTGAATCGTCCATTAAGGGATAACACCGTACACGTATATATGTATATATGAATTCAACCAGAAACGGGTCACAATTGTCATTCCCATGCCCTCCAATGGTACCCTGGTAAAGCAGTTCATGTCTTAACTCAAATTTCAAATTACAAAACTTGAAATCGATCCATCACAAAGGCCTACGGTAATCATATCGAGTCATCTCAGGCAACTAAATTACCCAAGAATATGTATCATGAATAACTGTTCTTTCATACCGATTTCTAACGGATGGTTCAAACCACTCTGTTGTAATTGAGGTTTTACCTCTATGATTTCACTAGTTATAAAATAACCTGACTGAATCCGAGGCATGGCTTTGATATTTTAAGTGTACTTTCTCAGATTTTTGCAGTAGAAGAAACAAATAGCTTCTCAGTAGCTTCATCCGTGAAAACGATGTGGCTACAGAACGCTGTACTAAACGAACAGAGAAAACTAGCAAAGTAAAATCCCCTTGAGCAGATCGCAAGAAACCAAATTCGGAAATTGGTTTCTTCAAAACAACTGAGCACTCTATAGAACATCCAGCGAGAAAAAGAAGCGCGATTTCAGGATGATCCAGTTTTTTCCGAACCAGTCAAGAGGTTCCCGCGATAAAGATGGCCTCTACAATTGTCACATTTACACTACTGACGCTTTGACAGTAGTTATTTTCTCAAAGGAAATTTATTAAGAGTTGAACAACGAACAGCGGGTGGGCTTGGAACGTTACACGGACGGGCAGCCACATTTCTTTCAGGCTTTATTCAAATACAATAAAAGTGTGGAACAATAAATCATTATTAACTTTATTTCGAATATATTTTTGAGCGAAGCAGGATGTTCACGTGCCTTATCCCAACGGGATATTGCATATTAACGATCTACAAATTTCCCTCCGCGTCCAGGATGATTTTCTTTTCAAGTTACCAGTATCGATGAGGACTTTCCGATTCCTCCTGATGGCAAATGCTGATTCAGTTAATGGCGGTGATTACTGGGGAACAGATAGCACCTCTAACCTAAATTCGAATTGTCCAAAGTTGTTAGGTTATTTACTCTCACAGAGCCCACACCATGGATATCTGTCAAATAAAACGCAACCAAGGTTTATGTCTTGTTTAGTTACTCTTATTTCCCTAATTAGAATAAAAAATACTGCCAACGTGTGTGGTAACGTTTACCAAATAAGTGGTGTGGAGTTTGCTAGTCCATCAATCCACTTGTGTTCGATGCAAAATTTTCTAGACGAATAAACGGTCTATGGGTCAATGGTAACAACTCAGTACTATGGACGTCAAACTCAAACTTCAATATCAAAACTTGTCTTAAGCAAAGAGGCTCATTGTAGAATTAAAAACGCTCAAAAATAACTTATCACCGAGAAAACCGACTCGGGTTTCATTCTCAGATATGCCGATAAATATTTTTGCATCAGTCACAATTGGTCTATTATATCTCAATAAGACAGTACTTATATTTTCTACGACGCTACCGTGAAACAAGTGATTGATTGATCAATTAAATGATTTGTTTAATTTTATTAGTTTTCATCTTCTTGGGAAAGTTGATAGAATTAAAAAAACCTAAGATCCCCATGAATTCATCAATAGCGCCAGCTCTTTTCCCCTAGGGTTGTTTAACCCATTGTCCAGTGGTCTGTAATCCGATCCTCAAACTCCACGTGCAGGTTGCCAGTGTCGCTCAAAATCCTATTCCGTTAATTCCCATTTATGCTTGAAAACTTTGGAACTTATACGAAAGAAGCTCGCAGTTAAGCAGCTACCACTGTACATCACTGCAACTGTCACAACTTTCACACGTTCGACCGTGCTTTATTTCACCAAATTTAAAATGGTGCAGATGAATAGAATGACTGAAATCTCACGGGGGCTAAAGTTAATGCAATTGTTTCACTCCTTCACCATTATATTAGGCGAATAGAGTAGAAAACGTTTTATTGAAGATATTTTGCTGGCGTGCTTTAATTATAGGAATCAAAAACGAATTGAAGAATGACGACATTTTCAGCTTATTTGACTGATATATCAGGAGTATACCTTATTCATTAGGTTGAAAAAATTAATGATAGGATAGCCTGAGTTACTGCTAAATTTTGGGCAAAATCCTTAAATGTCAGTTTAGTTTGTTGCTTTCTATTCTTCCTAACGGACATCCCGGTCAGCATTTGTTCAGGTAAGTCGGAAGCAGTAGGCTCTTTCGAAAGCAAAAATCGCGTTATAGAAATAAAGGCTTGTTGATAATCGAGAAAAACATAGGATCTTTTGCACATATTCACCACACACCAAAATCCGCATCTCAGGTTACTATAATTCCATATTGTTTTGACAAGATAGATTAGGCAGGAAATTTTACAAAAAATAGATCTTCTGGGGTTTTGCGCAAACAGGAAGGGGCTAAGTGCAAATCTCGACATATTCAAAGGTTATCAAGAAAAGCCTTCACAGAAATTTGTGCTGCAACAGAAGGAAAGGTTATTAGGTGAAACCGGATTTTGTGGTCCAAAGAAGTTTAGATCATGGGAAATTCCAATGATAGTACCTGGACGCCAAAATTCGGGAGTACAAACTTTAAAAATGGATTCTGTTATCATAGCAGCCATAGGAGTTTCGAAATGAGCAGATCCATTTTGAAGGTGGCAACAAAAGATAATCTCAACTCCCGAAAGTTGATGATTTCCATTTATGAGCACTCGGAAAGTTTTATAGAGGCAGGTCTAAAATAATCACAAACACGTGGTGAAGTAAAGAAAACACTCAGTGAAATGATGAGTAAAATTCTCATTGCGGTGGTTCACATTGTTATAGGACGTTTTATTCTTTTTACTTCGTGGCGTGTCAGATAAACTTGTAATTCCTGGTCAGCGAAATCTATTTATATTAGCATATTCCGAGAGATTTATCGCTTCTTTGATCAGTATTGAATTTCGTTGAAATCCTGATCTTTTCAGGGTACTGTAAGCACTGAAGAGAAAACTCTATCATAATGGAAAAATCAGAGTTGAACAAAATAAGTGAATTAGAAGAGAGTTGACATCAGTTAGTAAAACCGATGAATACAACGAGCGGCGAATTGCTATGAGGCGACGATTTACGAAGATTACGTTTCACTCGATTAGTACATGTGAGTAATAAGTTAGAAGTGTACCCATTACTTTCGAGAAAGATGTTCTGATAACTTTTAGGAGATGTAGCTTCGAGCTAAAGTGAGAACAGCCTGGGATTGTTATTATTTATTTTATCCGCTGCAGAGCCACCCTTTTTGCAGAGGTACTAATAACAGTTTTGCGAAAATCAAGCACTGGATATTAACGTACACGACTGAAATCACCCACAAGCCTATCTAATTGTTCATCTGTTCCGATATAACCGTCCAGTACTGCTGATACCCTGATGTTGATAGCACGGCTTAATAGTGTCAAGTTGATATCTATGCCTCATGGGATCATTCTCTTCAGCTTACCGTCAGCGTTCTGTGGTTATTCGTTTACGAGTGTCATCTTTTAAGCAGTGGCTTCGATATTTTGCACGTACCAAAATTTCACAACAGAGATAAAAGCTAAAATGAGGACTGATAGAGTGGTGCATTTGCATTCATTCTGCGATACAATGAGGATCAACGTATAGGAGTAGCTCCGAAAAGAACACTGAAGCTAAAAGTACCTGATCAGTTACATAAGTCAAGTTCAGAAGCTTATTCTAGTTAAGTTAATCGAATCCAAACAGATATAGTAACCTAGTGCGCAGTGTCAGTGACTCACCTTATTATATTGACCACCACTAGCAAAACCTTATCGCTTTCGAAATGTATTACCAACCGGGTAACCATGGGACTTCAAAGCGATGAGACTCTTGTATGTGATTTCTCACGGAAAATAAGAGAACATTTTATTGTACTCGAGTGAATTATTGGACGGACCATGGGTTTTAAGTTAAACTTAAGTTCAACAATGTATCTTCCCCCAATTCCAATAGCTTATTCCACGTCATCGTTTATAAACAACTATGATTCACAACTTCGTTTGCAATAGAAATAGGACATATAAGTCAGGCTCACCTTGACACATTTCACCTAATGAGCTACCAATAGATGAGTTTAATTAGCGGGAAAACACGAAGGTTCAACATTCCTTAACAAAACATCAATTCATTTGAGTCTGGAAAAAATGTGATTTAAAGTTTTCTGCTGACACCCAATGAATCATACTACATGAAAAAAACCTGTCAGCTTGGGAACTCCAGTCTGACAAAAATCTGTATACACCATGCTCATTTTGTTGACAGGTATTTCTTTTCGGATGATGAGAATGAGGATTATGATGGTGTGGGGTATGCGAGATTTTTGACACTCGGTGATGAGCGATGTACCATTATCACTACACCTAAAATTGCGATCTATTTTGCTACCTGATTGCTCATTTACTTATTTATCCTGTACTTGCAGGTATTACTGCAGTTGAAACACGTTCAACGAATATAATCGCCTGTATAAAACTGTTTTGAGGACAAGCCATGAGTAAGAAAATGTATCTTAATGCACATTCATTGTATCGCCTTTTATCTGACTAGTTTCGGAATTTTTAATTGTGCACACCTTCAGATTTCAGGTACCAGACGTTCGTAATTCAGCGTGCTCATCACTTTGAAAACAAGCTACAAATCGTTTTTTTAATGTTGCATGTCTCCGACAGCCATCTGGGATAACCCCATTGTTTAGCTCATCAGATTGGCCCGGATTCGACGTATATTCGCAGCTAACGATTCATGAGAACAATGAATCAGATATTTGTGGTGCCCTACGCAGATCGGATTGGATTAAGTGGTCAGAGCAAGGTAGTGGCTATTTGGAGATAAAAGTTCATTTTGGGGGTTCTCTAAAACATAATCGGATCAGTTGCGTAAAACTCTCAGGGAATCACTGTTGGACCTCGTCTATCAGATGGCTTTGATCTAATGTAGCCGATTTCGAATAAAAATTTATTTTGATTTGTCATAACGATATTTGCAGAAGAACATAGAAGAGTTTCGACCCTCATTTTTTGTTGAATATCGCCTACCTCGCACATTTGGCGAGTCCAGGTCAAGATACAGTTGTAACCTTATTTTTTTTAACTTTCAAAATTTGGATAATGATATATCTCGTAAGATACTTAAATGGATAGGTTGAAAAAGGTGAACTGGCACTTTCTATTCACAAGCTTTAATAAAGACGTCAAATTTCCTTTTGCGTAGTTAACCTCTGTGTCATTTTCACGTCAGTGAAAGTGAATTGATCAGCAATTTTTTGCTCACACCAAAGCATTCGTTGACTATTTTAGTGCATGCAACATGTGTTTTTCAGTTAACCTAAGTTAGCATCATGTTCTGGTATGCACAATGTATTTTGTAACACAGCACGCTTTCTCTCACTCTCTATTTACACATAACCACGGGGTTGCTAGTTCAAAGGTCGATTGCCTGTCCAAAGATACTCCGGCTATTTTATGCACTGAAATTCATTGTGTGCAGAGCTGACGAAGCGTGAACCGAATACCTAAGAACCGCTGCACAGTTCCATCAATAAAGCTACGTCTATGTGGTCCAACACTGATCAATGTGTTGTGAAATAAGCACTTGTTATGACGTTTAGCTGTAGCGTTTGTCCAATAAATAAAACAGGAAGAATTCCATCTGGATTTTGTTCTTTTATGCATCAGTAAGCAGTACCGCTAACTCAAACTGAACTGGCCTACTGCCACTAAATACAAATCAGAAAAAGACAGGCAATTAACTTTTTTGCTCTCAGTATGGACTGCTTGAGGCATTGACACCCTACTCGCCTCCCCTTTGGTACCTCAAATCACGTACGAGCTGGTGCACGGGCAGACTTATTACGTGCAACAAAAGCAAAAATCGAGTCAAATGCTTCGACTGCACGATTACCAACAGGTAATAAATCATTGTTATGGCAGACGCAGTCTGTAGGATGATTCGCAAAATCAGTTCAGTTCTTTGTGCATTTAAACAATTTCAAGCTCCAATCCACATGATGCGCAAAATGATTTGCAGTAAATCGATTCTGATTCTGTACACCTGTTCAACTGACTTCATATAATGTACACATTTGATCTTTGGTCTAACTGGTTCCATTTTATGTCACCACGTTTGTGTTTTGCCCCCCTTATGGATCAATTACATTTGTTGACTTACCGGTAAGCATTGATGAGCACTTTTGAGTTACAAAGTCCGTTTGATTTTGACGGTGCGTACACATACCTAAACGTAAGATGAGGTTCGTCGTGATGCAGTGATGCGACCTTCTTTGGTAACAAATACGCGTTATTCGCATCACATTAAGCATTCTTTTAACGGTTCCAACGATTATGGAGTATAAGATTATAAGAAGTGATTCACAGCAGATGGGGTAAACCGCACAAACAGTGGTATACTACAAGGGGAGATGTGTGGGGGGAACACTCGAGTTGGAATCAATTTGTCAATCCTGCTTTTGAAAAGGGTAAGGTTATAAGAGCTGGGAAGCACCGAAATGGGAAGAGTGTTCCACAATTTCGCAGTCCTCGGGAAAAAAGAAGGTTGAAAGATGGAAAGTGATTGACACGGAATACTGACGTGAATTCCATCATATCTTTTCATTCTGATATAGATATATCGATGCCACTAGAAAGGTGGGATACCGAATTCCAGCACTGGGGCATGGTGGCCGCGTTTTCACTACTATCTCTGAAGCAGTCAAATTCTATGAAGTGTTCATTACGGGAGATAGGGTTCATACACTTGACCTTCTTTCCCCTTCCCAGCTGTCTATCCCAGCCCTCGAGAATGGAACGCTAAAAGGTCAAACGGTTGGCCTTGCGTCTCAATTTATCCCTAGGGGAAGACAACATCTATCCACATACTCAGACTTCCTGGGCAAACCACATACCTGAACTCTGTAGTCTACTGAGAATTCTGTAAAGCTTTTAGTAGAATGAACCACCAGATGCTACTACGAAAGTTCCGCAGTTATGGTGTTTCATGGCCGCTCCTTGACTGGATTGAAAAATTTAATCAGCAAAGCACCTTTATATTCCAAGATAAAGATTCACTATCAAGACCAAGTGACGCGGAACATTGAGGCCAAAAAGGAGCTGAACTTGGTCCCCACTTTTTCCTACAATTCATAAACGACCGAGATATTCTTGGGGCACAAGCACTATTATTTTCGGTTGATATGAAAACATGGAGAAAAGTACATGCTGAATATTACAAAACACTACAGGAAACACTCGAAACAACTTACCGATAGTCTATCTCAAATAACATCAAATATCTGACAGTATCGTTGCGTTAGAAGGTTAGTTTTCAATATTTAGCTAGAAATCATTCATTAGCACATGCTCCAAACGAGAACGACCTGGGAGTTGTTGTTCGGGAGGATTTACGATGTCCACATATTGTGTTGGAGCGTCATATATGACCCAAAGGAACGTATTTTACTCAAAGGTGCTTTCGCAATGTTAGAAACAGACACATTTGTCGATTGCTATCAGCTTACATTAGATCATACATTGCGTATGCTAATCAAGTTTGGAATCCGTGGCTAATTTGGGCCAAAATAACGCTTAAACATTTGCAGAGAACGGCAACCGAATTGGCCAGAGGGTTACAATGCAGGACGCATGTTGAAAGGCTGCTAATCCCTGGAGTTCATACATCTCAATACCGCCCAACTGGGGGAGACACTGTCCTCGTAAATCAAGTACTGCATCGAACTAACCGCCCGTGTAATAGTGTACTGACGATATTCAGGAATCTTCAACTCTGGTCGATCCATTTAAACTATTGCCCAAAAGAATCGGCTAGACTGCCGTCTTCACTGTTTCAACCTCAGAGTTGTTTTTGCTCCAACCATCAATTTATTCAAGTTGAGGTTCGATGAAGCATTAAAACCCCTGAATGTTCAACCCATATGAGTGAATGTGATAGGCTTTTTGTCCATTACGCCATCATCCAAACCTAGTGAGTACAAATTCTATGGGCTTTATAAAACATCGGCTTTACAAATTTGCCATAACAAAAATGTGAATTTGTTTATTCGGAGAGCTTATCGGAAAGTACTTACAGGGTAGCAGTAAGTTCAGTAGTACAGCACGACAGAGACATCAGTCATCCACTTCAATTGAAACACAGAATGCGGGCTTTAAATGGTAGACTTCTGACTTTGGGAGAATTTATCTACTACTTTCTGTTCCCGGGTCAATCAGTGGTACGGATGGTGAGCATATCAGTCATTTCGATGAATTTGGGTTATGAGTAAACAGTGAACGATAATTTGCCTATTTAGAGCTAGGTTAGCAGTTTTGGACTACCGTTAAGCGATGAAATAGAGTGTTGCAGTGGGATAGTGCTGCGTTTATTTCGGGCGGTACGGTTAGCGACCATAATGTCGGAATATTTTGGTAGATAGAATTTTAGTAGACGGTGGAACTTTTGTCATTTTTCACTAGCCCAGCAAGTTCCACAATGCCCTGGCTTCCCCTTCCCCGGGTCTTCTCAGTAAAAAGCCTCTGGATTCAAATAGTTTAAAAAATATCAGCACATATGTGAAAATTACGGCACTTGGTCATCTTGCCCTTAGTACGGAGCGCCTCTTTGTACATCTTAGAAACCAACACTGAACCCTGGTATGTTTCACATTGACTCACTCACCAATGATATCGCGTTTAACATTTCCAAATGCAGAGTTATGTCCATGCGGTATAAGACTCGCTTCTCCTTTATTCTGGGGAATCAAATACTACCGCATGCCGCTGATGAAAGCGATTTGGGAGTTATGCTACAGGAGGACGTGGGATGTTCCACGCACTGTGCCAGAGCATCATCCATGGCTCTAAAGCAAGTTGGACTACTCAGACTTGTTTTCGGGTAGTTAGAACAAGCACCATTCCCACGCTTGCTAGCAGCGTTCGTTTGACCACACATGGAGTAGGCCGTTCAAGTTTGGAACGCATGGTTAAACCTCGACAATAAGGTTCTAGAAAGTCCGCAAAGGCTGGCAACGAAATTGGTAAGAGGTCTGTATAACAAGACATACACCGAAATACTACAAATATAGGGACTCTTCTCATCTCAATACCGCCGACTTCAGGAAGACCTAATCTTGGCATATCACATACTGCATCAACCCTTAGCTTTCTACGCTGGTTTTATCTCATAATGATCATATCAGGTGAAATCCACTAAAGGTGAGGACCCAGAACAGTCACCTTGATTGCCGGCATCACTCGTTTGCAGTTAGAGTGTGCGGCGTATCGTATTCTCCTCCAACTGATGAAAAGTGTGCTCCCACAGTTGACCTATTTAAATCGCAACTTGATAAAGCATTGGAACACTTAAAATTTCAACATCCGTGAGTGATCATGCATGTTATTGTCATTGTTATTTTCTCTTTGTGAGGTTATTCAAAATATTCTGTAAAAATCCTATGGGACAAGATAAGCTTTAGCTTTGTTAAATCGCCCATAATAAAACTTTGACTTTGACCTTGACTCAACATCCATTTTCTCTACATTTTGTTAACCTAGAACGTATATCTCAAACGTAATAACCATCTGATCATAGAAAGGCGTTGATCACAACGTACTACATTCCCTAAATTTGACTTAACTTAAATCACTTTAGTAACCTTTCTGCCAGCAATTGATGGTGCTTATTTCACTCCTGCGTCAGGAGTCAGGTTTACATTTCCTAACTTCATTACTATGCAAAATTGAGTATTCATCAAGTATTCAGGTTGCTGTTTGGTTGATCTGTGATGCCATTACCCAGTTTACTCGATAAATTATCAACCATTTATACTCAAACTACTGGATTCACTGTCCCTAACCTTTACCCTTTTACTACAATTGAATGATATCATCAACCATCCCATTTCTTGTAAGTGGTATTTGAAAACCTTCAATCAATAATGCTTGCGATCACTGAAATTTAGCTGATTGCCAGGAAACAAAGAGAAATAAAGTTATTTTCTGTGCGAGAGGAGCCAAAACCACAGATTTGTACTTTGTATTGTTTCGCTACATTTGCAAGAATGATCCAAATGATCCAGGATACTCAGTCCAATAAAACAAGCAGTGCGCTTACATTGACACTGTGGAAAACCAGGGTGTTGTACTTCCCAGGGAAACACACTACAACTGTATGAATCACAAGGCTTTTAGGGCAAGTGCGAAATGAATTGAAGCAGCAACTCTCATAATTATGATATTGGTCGTATTTCTGCTTGGATCATTTGTTATCATACACTGCTTAATGCCAATAAATCTTCCTTGTGCTTGTCTTTTTTAAACCTGATTATTTCTCTTTGTGCTTTAAATTTTGCCTCAAGGTTTCTGCTTACCGCAGATTGATGCAAACCACCCGGAATATCTTTAGCGTCCTCTGTTCAATGAACGCGTAATATTAACTCTCTCTCCCCCACGCCGGGCTTTTTCCTCCCACACAATTCTCACTTTACAAAGTTAATATTCACCTTGCATGACCATATTCCATGGGTCAACGTTTCATTTATTTTCGTATCTCCTCATGATGGGGATCAACTTAAGTCTGACCCATCCATAACAAGTAACTTGCAGCCACCAGCCCACCGTAAATTATTTGCGTCCTTGTTCGTACGCTACCGCTAATATGTCGGTTTTTATTTTTTCTTGAAGTTACCATTTATAAGCACTAACTCATCCGTAGAAAATTCTAATAATAATATTAATAAAAAAATGAAGCAACCATGACTATTTTGGCAGCTTCGTCTTCGAGCATTTACGGTTGATTGTGTTTATGCATAGGATAGAACCGAACGTAATTAGTTCATTTAGGAAAATGAAAATGAAGAAAATCGCTTTTCAAGTTACGTTAGAGCCCGTTAAGAAGGGTGGGGGTTAAGTTTACTTTTGGAAATTTCCGATGACCTTTTATTCACACTCAACGTGTCACGCCGTTTTGCATCATCAAGACTCGTTTCAGGTTCGGTTCGTTCCGTAGGTTGGGATGAAGCCAAGGCAACTGGTTTGCAGCAACCATTTTCTTCTGTTTATATAATAGTGATTCAGGATTCTGATTGCGATTGTTTCTGCTGTTACTAAGTGACGTTATCGAATGCACTTTGACTTGTTTTGGGGCACTTTGGTAATAAGTTCAAATACATTGTTGTCTATCTGGCGCCCGGTATCTGCGAGGTGAGTCACAGTTGCGCTGGTTAGTATTTACTTGCGTCCCTTGCTTGTGCAATTGAAGGAATCATGGATGTGGAGAAGATAGACCGCCTATCCTTAAGGTGTGTGTAGACCTTTAGCTGGCCTGTAAATGTAGCATGCATAGTGGCGGCTGGGTAGGTTCTTTGGATTGTTATGCCCAAATATCTTCTCAGTAGGTCTCCTTTAAAGAGAGCTGCAAGAATATTACGTTCTTTCGGCCCCTGGTTGCTTGGGCAATATGCACCCTTTTGTGATGTTCTTCCAGATGAAACAGCCTGGGTATCCATTATCCAGGAGTGTGGTGTTTCTTGGTTTTTCCTCCATTAACTCCATGGGGCAGATATTTTGAGCTCTAAAGATCAAATGCAGTGCTAAGAAGCTCATATATATATATATATATATATATATATATATATATCATCAAATATATCGACTTCAACTTTCAATGAACTCTTCTCAAGAACCGTAAATCCTTCAAACCCAACGACTGCTTACATTCTTCAAACTCCGAATTAGCAAGCTAGTTCTAACTAAAACTTTTCCTGGCAATCGTGTGAACAATATATCCTGGTATTTTTAGATGAATCGCTGTTATTTTATTAGCTGTTGGGCACCGGAAACGAAAAAGACGCAGTGCACTGTGATTGAATTTCAGACAATGAAAACAGTTGCACTATTAAGTTACACAAGACATCCATTTTGTACAACAATTTAGCCACACTATGAATCGGTTTGCTTAAGTGAATTATTTGAAAGAGTATTAATGTTGGATTCGTAGACAAATCAAGTCACCTTAATACTCGGAACCTTCTTTTTTATGTTTCGTAATTAGCCCGAAATATTTGATGTGACTGTAACCTGACTGATCGCGGAAATCGCACTGCATTTTGAAAAGCCCGAACCTCAAAGGCACGCTCACTTCCTAGTATATCGATATCTGGTGTATCTGCTTTTCATTAATCATTTGCTACTGATCGAGTTTAGATTACCAGGCGCTTTATGTGAAACTGAAATGGGTGCCACTGGAACGCTGAATATTGTAACTTTGGGCTAAACACAACGCATTACCATGTGAGCCCATCAACAGTATTTTGATCAATAAAACAGTCTAGATGATGAACTACGAGAGTGTGCAAGAACACTTTCAGGTAAGCATCAAATTATTGACTAGAATAGCTAAAACACATTTATTTAGTAAGAGACACTTCGATGAACTGTGTACCAAGAATAGTCATCTTCTACTTCCCTACACTCGGGATTCAAATTTATCCGAAGCCACAGGCTTATTTCAAGTGAAAGACAGATGTCACACTATTACACTTATTGTTGTGGTTGCATAAGTGGTTAAAGGCGTAAGAGGCAAAACTGATAGTGGCAAAAATAGGCCAGAATACCCAAAGAACCTAAAATTTGCTCTTCCAATGTGATCCTTTTGTGCCGTGAAGAGATCAAACAACTCCAAACCTCCAGTATCAAACATACATAGGCAGTTCAATGAAATCTATAATCCTTATTACGCACCAGTAAAGGTAAAACACCTAAACCTTCTTCAAAATGGACATATACCCAATTCGCTGTCTCGTTGATTCAGAAATAACATCACAAAACAGAAAAATGATCCTTTTTTTATTTTCACGAGAAAACATATATTTCAATAATTGTTTAACCTGATTTGTACAGTAGGAAAGCACGATCTTGTAGATAGAAGTAGATGAAATTCCCGGACTCATGGGTGACATAGCTGAAAGGTGAAATGATAGATGAATTGATATTTTAACAAAGTTGGTGCCAACAGCTTGTTAGATCATTATATGCAGTTGTGATCAACCTATTCATTAACCAAGCGGATAAACGGAAATCGCTTTTTGATAGATAGAAATTGTGAGACTAGCTCAGAATATTTCAGCATATTTTCATACATGTTTCGCCTCCGTTCGATAAACTTATCTTCTAATAACTTTCATACAGAAGAAAATTGTGTTACTGACTTGATTTGGTGTTTCTGCTTCCACAGGAATTTCGCTTACTTGTTGAAAAAATAACCTCCCTTGTCAGACAGACCATAACACTTTTCAATATACTGCGTTCACTGATCATTGAAGCATAATTTCGGATTTGAGCAGTTAATAATGCAGCCAGGTGATTTATATACTGGGTACGACCAAATCGAAATAACATTTAAAAAATATAATTTCAGGTGAATGAATGTTTTCTGTAACTCATACTCATGCTATTACAGTTTATATGATGGGAAAAACTTAGGGGTTAGGATGAGAACAATAAACTGTGAGGAATCGTTCATTTTGTGTTTTCCTTTTCTACTACACACCCGTGTGTGTGATGAACAACAGACGGAACTGACCCCATAGTCAAGTAGACCTGTTGTTCACAAATGGTAACCGGCACCCTAAGCCCCGGGATTTGGAGTGACGAACCACATAATACCCCGCTAGGTCAGGTGTGGTATAGAACCGGGTGACAGCAAGGTTACCTACCATGTATGTTTTGCAAACAGCATTCTCACATCTGTGCTTCCGGGGTTTGCAGACATGTGGCGCTGGTCATGTGATCCAGTTCTGAGGGATCGGTGCTGTTGTTGTGGGTGCGTTCCCGAACCCAGGGGAGATGGAGCGCTTGGATAAGACGCTTCTGGGCAAATAGTCCGGGGGTCAAATGTGTAATGCAGTTGGCTTCATCTGTGGTTAACTTACGCATTCTAACATATTTGAACCGTTTCCGGGGGAACTGGTTATTAATGCGGAATGCTTCACTTAGGTGTCTACCAAATGGGGGAGAATCACAGTTGTGATATATCCGAAACCACCTCGGCTCAGCCAGCGCGGATGGTGTTCTTTCATGCGGAAAGATAACTGTACGATCGACGTAAAGTGCATCACACAAACACAAAATGAGCGATTCCTCACATTTTATTGTTCTCCTACCAGCCCCTAGGTTTTCCCCTGATATAAACTGTAACGGCATGAATATGAGTCACTGAAAATAATCGTTCGCCTGAAAGTGTGATCTAAATGAGAGTATGGGCATATTCAGAAATTTCAAAATGTAACAATCATTTATTCAAATTAATAATCCGTCAGCAATCACTCCGTCACCATACACACACAAATACATACAAACTTACCTTCCATAACTTTTACCCACAACGCAGTGCCACGTTGGACCATATTTTCTATCGAACTCTTTCTTCAAAAATGCTGCAATGTCTTTTTCTACTTGGTATTTATCCAATCCAATGGCTGCCGTTTGGACGGCATCCTCCTGTCTGTCGTTGGCCATGTCCGCATTTTTGATCACAGCTTTGCGCTCACTCATGATTTCTCTGTCCCCGTGTATGATTCCACTGTGTCAAGTAACAAGCATAACTGAATGTCGATTTATATATGTAATTCGGATGCACTCACTGCCATTGACCGTCTCGCTCTCTGCCCCCACAGCCCGCAAACCATCAGGGGTCCTGATGTTCGTCGAATGAACAACTTATAGTGTCAATCTAGGCGGTAATCCGAGCTCTTGTTTAGGCGCTTGACTTCATCCACATGACCCACCATGTTCATATCTATTCCCGGTGTCGCACACGCGCACACGCACATGTGTACAAAAGTAAGCATATTTGGAAAAGTCCAACGGTTATCCGCCGGAACAGAATCAATGGTATAGCCCTGCGCATTGGAGCAAACAGTAACTAACAATCGCAATGAGGCTCACGTAATACCCAGAAAAGTGTTATACTTTTTTCTGCATAATGGTTCTTTCGGAGTTTTGAAGTTCGAAGCTTACTGGATCTGAGGCACACAGGGGGAAGTAGGTGATATTAGATTTGACTAAAGGGGAGATCGTTAGAGATCGTGATGCCAGGTAAATGACAAGATATGGATACAAATAGTCGCCATGTCAACTGCATAAATATGGTTTTGTTCACACTGATTATCTGCTTCTGTTCATCAGTGGTCCCACACATACTTTAGTGACATTACTCAGTGTGATTGACACCATGGAATCACCATTTGGATAACACAGACTGCTTGAACAGTGACTGAATGAATTGCTGATATCCCCTTTTGAGGTAACGCTGGCAATAATCTATACACTCAGATATATGATTTCAATTTTTATCGGTCTATGGAAAAACCGATTGAACTTCGCTCAGTGCCGTTCCATGAGACATCAGCACAAAGTGATTACCTGTCCTGTGTATCTGTGACGACTGATTTCCTTGATAATTTAGCTTAATTCGTGAATGTAATGCTCATCCAAAAAGGGGGAATTCCAAACGGTTACCTCTGAAGCCCTCTGAACAAGACTGGTTATGGTTCTACTGGTCTTGTTTCTGATGTTTTCTAGACTGTTTTAAAGAACGCAATAACCAGCTAACATTTATTCACAGCGAAAATTGATCAGTGATGATATACTCTTTATGGGTCCCATGGGTAAGCATGGTTCTCAAACAGGTTTCATACACCCTTCACAAATAAGAAAATACAGTATACAAGTCCGGTAAGAAAGAGGGGCTTGCTGCTTACGAACGCATTACTGTCAAACCACATCAAGCCGGAATAGATCGGTGAGTACAGTTCAATTTTATTGAACAGAGGTAAAGTAAAAGAAAGCAGTGTCAAGCAGCCTTAGTTTTCAATTTGGTCCAAGTAAAAACGTATAACAATACTGCTGATTGAAGAAGGCTGATTGATTCCGAAGCGCCTACTCAGTGATGAGCGACACATTTTGCGAATAAGAAGAACTTTCTTTTTGATGCATCGCTTTGGCCAAAGCGATACAGAGGTAGATACCCGTGAATCATGCCTGCATTTCAACCCCGAAAATCCGCCAATTCGCTTTTTGAATCGCATATCACAGTCATGTCAATGAAAGCCACTCAATATTAATAAGCATGAGAAACAGTGATTTCATCAGTTACATCGATTATTTCTATATAGGTTTATATGCCTTTGTGAAGTACCCATCATTTGGAACGAAATTGGAGGCGTTTGTTTCTGTTGAACCTGTTTTTCTACTCTACACGTGCTCCCTTTCAATCAATACTCGATTTAATAAATGCATCCAGCCATGATGATAACGAACAAACGGATTCAATGACTTATTTCTCTTCAAAGTTCTCAACCCGAAGGAGGTGAGCTTTGTTCTGAAAAATAACAATCTACGTTTAGGAGACCAATCATTTTCAGTAGTGATAATGATGAAGTACCTGTTCGTCATCGATAAAGACTGAGAAGTCCAACACCTCCGGTGCTCATACCATCAAAGTTAGTAAACGTTTGGGTACCATGCATTATTTCTGTAACAGATCTTACGCAGACGTGACTCTAGTGGACAGTGTTAATTCATGGAGGGCATCTTCAACACCCCAAAATTGCCAACTACAGGGAGTTGGGCCAGTAGTATTCTCCCGAGCAATACGTAAGTTCTGCTCATAATTTATCATAACATTCAGCACTTCATGCACCACTATGTCGTCCGGTTATACCAATGATGACTGAAATCTGCTTTTCCGAATATCAGGTAACATGTTTGGTTTTGTTCATTGTTTTGGAAACACTGAGTGCAATATGCGCAGAGCAACGACTGTTGTACACCAAAATGGAATTTCTACAGAGTAAATTTGATGGCATCGCAATATCACAACAGCCAAAACCAGGTAGATTGTTTGCTGCTGTCAATAATCCATCCAAAGGCGTGGTGCAAATTGTAGTAACCAATCACACCCCGTTCTCAATGTACATTTCCTCCTGTGCATCTGATTGTTTTATCACACCAAGGCCACCTCTTCGGTCAGCACGTGTTTGCTTTCGCTTTCCGCACGCTTGCTCAAGCCTCTGTATCTCTCTCTCTTGCTCTGCAGGTTTCTATAATACACGTCGTCCTCCGTTTCGTGAATCGCCTCGTTCTCTCCTCGTACGAACGTACGTTTGCGACCTATACGTATTAGCCCGGGGTACCGATAACCTAGTTCCTGCAAAATGGGAGAATCGAAAAGCAATTTGTCAGATGAGAATACATATGACAAATTTGTAGTTTTGTTTTCTGTTGAGTGCTTAGGTGAAACAAGTATTGCAAATGAGTGGAAAGGACTTGGCACATGTTAAATGTGCCTTATCTACGGTACTACATGATTCCTTAGCTGTGTAGATGAATTACACCGGAAAACATGGGAAATACAAGCTTCCGACCGTTTGTTTATTAAAGGTGCTATCGGTAAGTAATTATGATAAGATATGCATTACTTTATTAGATGCTATTCGATCGAACCCCAGATTTATCGACGCTTCAATGCATTGTGTTGAAAGGGAAATACGAAGTCGGTTCAACAATATGGCGGGCAGAATTTCCGTCGAAAATTGCGACAGGAAAGCACTACACAGCCATTGTAATATACTTTTTACTTTTATATTATATAATATCAGCGAATAAATGGTCTTCTATAATACGCCAAATATTTGCATACATATATAATACATGAACGGTAGAGGAAGATTAAAATGATTTATTCAATTAGTCAGTAAAGTAAGTGGTAACCATTACAAAACATGTGCTTGAGCCCATTGCGAGGTAGTAATACCGCGAGAAGCTAAGGGGTTTATACGGGATTAGAGAACAGAGAAGACGGAAATCATAAAACGGAATTTTCAAAATTGCAACTCATTGTAGCCAGCTAATAGCGCTCTATTAGCCGAGCAATGGGCCACAAATGCGTCACAATTTTGGTGCTGTACCTCTTTAGCGCTCTATTAACCGACGACTTGCTACCTGGGTTGGTGGGTAATGCTTGACTGTATAATTGATAACGCATCTCTTTGCATTTTTATGTGTAATATAATTATTTCACATATAGGAAATCTCTATCTGTATTTGAGATTGTCGTTATGACCTGATATTTGTTTATTCCAGTCTATGTTTCTAAATTTCTAAATTTTACTCAATCGGAACTTATGAAATTTCTTTTTATCCTTATAAATCATTTTATTGACTTTAACGTGAAAAACCCGTTCCACGTGTTTTCCTTATTGTGTAGTGAAAATAACCACCTCTCAGTCTACACGTAACCTTCCCCTCTTGCATCTCTTTGTTTTACCACACCAAGATCATTTCTTTGGTCCGCGCGTGTTCTCTTTGACTTTCCACACGCTTACTCACGCTTCTGCATCTTTCCTTTGGGTCTGCAGGTTTATACAATACAACCGTCTTCCGTTTCGTGAAGTGTCGCGTTCTGGTTTTACAAAAAACGCTCGTTTGCGACATTTGATATTACATTGGGGTACCGAGAAGCCAGCGTCTAAAAATGAAGAGCTCTCGTATTATTTAATTACGTTGAAATTATTTTTCGAAGAAATTTTAATTCTCTGTTGTTCACGTTCCCAGTAATTTGTCCGTACATTTAGTTTACGGATCTGTTTGAGCTACAAATGAGCTATGGCGCCAAAATCGTAGCGCATTTTTAGCCCATTAGTCGGCTAATAGAGCGCTAACAGCCGGATAAAAAGACGCAAAATTCGGAGAAACAATAACCTGGAAAGGACATGCTAGATTCTCCGAAGGAGCACTATATTGCGTTATTCGTAAAGAGAGCACGAAAGTGCTGCTCGTGCCCGTCCGGAGAGGTCTGGTAACGAGAATGTCGTCGAAATACGCAATGGTGTTGCCTAGCACACCTCATCGATAAAACACTGAAAGACTTGAACTGCGTTCCGGGATCCGATATGCATAGGCAGAAACTCAAACAGAGCGGACAGTATAGTCACCGTTGTTTGGGAAGGTCTTCAGAGTGCACTTAGATTTAGCGATTCACACGAACTAAGTCGCTTTTGCTAAACACCTTGCATCACCTTAAACTTGTTGTCAGGTCATGTCTATGAAGTATAGGTATCGACCTGATATCGTGACACTGTTTACAGTGCGGTATTCACCACAAGGTCTCCAGCCACAGCGGGACAATTTGAACCTCATGTGTAATTGTTGAGACAAAGAGCTGGAAGATGTTAGGATGATTCCGACATCCGGCACGTGCAAAAAGTTTCCGCCTACTCCGTTTCGCTTGTCCGGAGCAAGGTACATGGGGCAGCAGTTGGCTGGTAGACCACGAGTTACATTGTGGTAAACTCTATTTTTGTATACTTGTGGGAGGGTGTCAGAAGGTTCCCATAACTTCGGACACACATCAAACTGCTCAGAACCTATCGGTTGAGTCAGGGACGTGGAGGAGCGGACCAAGCGGAGAATGCTTGTAGGCGAACCGATGATCGCTCACAGGTGGCAAGACCGTCGACGAGTTTGGGTCCGGCAGGGTTGACCTTGAGTTTGAAGAATCGGAGGAAATCGATGCCTACTATAGACTGTGGTAGTTTGACGATTTTGAATACCCGGGGTAAACTACGGTAAATATCAAGTTACAGTGTGAGTGAACGTTCGCCATAGGTTTTGATGGTTGTATGAACCGATGCAACTAGTTCCGCTGGAGAAAAACATCGGAGGTCAGCTAGGCGAGGGCGTACGACGCTGACCTGTGCGCCTGTATCTACCAGCAAACCTGACCTAGTAGTTCTCTAATGGACCTAGCACAGGCGACTTGGTTTTAGCGAGCCGGACACGGCCGTCGCCTGGGCCGGCCGTCTTACCCGCCTACCGTATTTAGGAGTATTTTAGTGGCTCAATGGTTGCTGATATTCGTCAGAACCTGTCACCAATGTTTACTCACGTCCGTTTTGAATAT
>UZAN01040536.1:2340-17315 GCA_900618425.1 Echinostoma caproni
CAGGAAGAGCGGCTCGGAAACAAGGGGGAAACAAATCTCGAAATGTGAGAAAACTCTGTTCTGTCAGAGCCTACAATGTAACACTGAAACGCTTGTGGGTCGTTCATCAAAAGGAATACTGTGTCTGCACAGTTAGAGTGCAATTCAACAGGTAGGGATGAATAATTCTAGAAGCTCAGTAGTGGAATGTTACCAGGGATTACCAGAGAGGCAAGGCTCTGCCTTAGATCAAAGGGTAAACAAACAAACTGCGGTGGGGGGGGGGCTGGAGGAAGGGCTAGAAATCAGGTGGGCCAGTGCTAGGCCAAAACATTAGATGGTCAAAGCCATACGAAATAGAAATAGTACATGATAAAGTACATTGTATGCGGTGGGTAAACGCCAGGGAGCAGTTAGTATTTTATGATGCATGAGAATGGTTCATTGTTTGGTTATGTATGTGCGTGTGCGTGTGTGTGTGTGATCAAATGGTAAATGTCAGTTGGAATGGCGTGAGGCAAACTACGTAACATGTTTTGAACTGACACTTTATTATGGTATGAGGCATGGAAATGTAGGTGGAACGGGGGAAGGAAAAAGCGCAATACGAAACCTCTTTGTGGTGGAGGTTCAGAGTAGTTTGCTCTGAGCAGATAACCTCGGAAACACGATTTTAAATACACAGGTTGACAGAGGCATTGAAGGTATCCTGTAATTTTCCGTTATTATGGGTCTGCAACCAACATAGGCGATACTCAGACCGCCTTGTGAAACTAGCATACGTTGGTCTAAAACAGCAAGTGTAGGTGAGCAGAAATAATCCAATTATAGGGGCCTTTTTATTAATTATTGAGCTTAAAGACATGCATGCAAATCAATCCTCGATGGTGACTTGTTTCAGAGCGCGCGTTGATCGTCTGCTGATTACGTCACAGTTGAACGAATGCTCAGTAAAACCCAGTTTTGTGGAAACGAATCTTTGATTTTCGAGGTAGCTTCCCTGAATACATTGTTTGAGATAATTATTTGCACAGAAAAATAAACCTTCCTCTACGTCTGCTTGATTGTATTGGGTGAGGAGCATGGTTTTCATCGGGGGGGGGGAGGAGGAGATTAACGAATGAAAGAAGCGATTTTGACGAATGCGATCACTATTTTTAATACAAATACATTTTTCCGATCTAGTGAGGAGAGATTCGAGAAAAACGCTGAACTTGCGAGTATACTAGGGGACTAGCAGAACAATCTCGAATGTTTGAACTCTCTAGTTGTGTATTTTTAATTCCGCTCTGCACTGAGCGCATCATGAGCACAGCCATGGGCAGCAAATTCACGCAAACTAGATGTATTTCAGTCTACAAACTTATGAGGTGAAGATAATCAGATCCTAACGTGGATGGGAGAGGACTGTATGAGGATTGGGGAACGGAATATCTGTATCGACGAAACCTGATGATTGGTTATTGTGATGCTTGATTTATGTACACAGACTTCATTTTATGTTCTACCATAACTTACAGGTATTAATTAGACTCAAGGAACATCCTGACTTGTATGAGATTTTTTTGCTAACAACGCACGGTACTTCAAAACTCATTCACGGGATCGTGCACGATATTGTCCCACATCAGATGCAACATACCTGTAGTAATATCCTCGTTTGTTGTTGTTTGTATTAGTCGACTGTCATTAAGATGTACGATTCGTCGATTTCGACGACGTTTGCTAGTGCATTACTTATACTAAAGGTCGCGCAAATACAAACAGTAATACGAGAGAACTAAGAAAATTGCAGTGGGGATAAAATTCGGAAGAAATACTATTCAACCACAGTTATCGATATGCGCGCTGATTAACGGAAACTGAAATGTATGTCCGCAATAAGAGTCATGTTGCTCGAGTTCCATTACTGCCTGTACACTTGGGCATCAAAAAATCCACAATACATGAGTGATCGCTGTGACCCCGATGGCTTGCTCCAACTAGTTGTACTTCAAATTCCATCCAGTTGGGGGAAAAGCTTATTGGTCAGAAGTGTAGAGGCGATGGTAATGTTTAAGTGCTCCTCTCTGACTTGATATTTCAATGCAGTCTGCGCAAGCATATGGTAAAATTTAGGAAACGCTGCGTAATAATGGTTTAGTTCAATTTTACAATGAGTAAAAAGTTCTTCAACAAAATCGAGATTTGGATGCATGTTGCATCTATCGCAATCACATTTGTATGCAGTAATTAAGAATTACTGGTTATTTTACACTTTTTGCTGATCATCCTATTTTCTCGTAACCTAATTTGTTTTCAATATTCAGTTTCCTAAATGTCTCAAATCAACGAGTTTATATTTACAACACGAAGTATCACCTTTATAAGATTCTCGGTGTAAAACACAAGTTATCTGAAATCAAATTTCAAAGGGGAAAATCGTCGTGAATACGGTAAACGAAGCGTGAACTAAAAAACTAGGAAGCACTGGACAGCTGTTTCGACCTGAGTGGGCGTCATCAGCAGTTGAAATCCATCGACCCAACTAGTGATCGAACCCGAGACCCCATGGACAGATCGCAAACATGCTACCGACTCGGCCAGCGGGCAGCTGATCAGACCGTTTTACATTTCCCATTTACACGACATAGCATAACCCACACTTGCCGACTGTGTAGCATGCTTGCGTTCTAACCATGCGGTCCGGGGTTCGATCATCAGTTGGGTCGATGTATTCACACTGCTGAAGAGACCAAACCAAGTCGAAACAGCTGTCCGGTGCTTCCTAGCTTTTCAGTTCGCGCTTCATTTAACATATACACGACGAAGTTGCACTTTGAAATTGTACCAAATCCTCCGATATTCATATGAAAATCGAATTATCTGTCATTTTCATGTCAATATTTTAAATACTTTCAAATGGTTCTGATAAGTTTCTAAGCTTATTGATTGATTGGTCAAGATAAATGCTTTTCACAATGCCTTGTTCTCTTGAGTATTGCTTGCGATGATTGAAACGGTCTGAGCTGCACATTGTGTAGGTCAAATGGAGCTTGTTTATCCAAAGAGGGATTTGTTGGATGACAAGCTATTAGTTTGTCTTCAGAAGATCTCAAGGCTGAGGAGACATTTGTACCTTTACAGTTGAAAAATATCCCACAGTGTTCCAAATGAGGTTTGCTGGTGGTGGTGGCCAGTCGCGAGAGACTGGTATGGTTTTCCTGAATCAAGTCCAATCATTCATTTTTGAGAACTACCTTCGAGCAAGTACATCCAACGTTTTTCTATCTGTTCGAATTACCCAAGCGTTACACCTGATTAACATTGCAATACAAAATATACTTGTGAAAAGTTTTCCATGCAATCAAACACTCATTTAATTCATTCATTCACAAATCAGGCTCTTATAAGTTGTTTATTTTTCATATATCACTTTTCATTTGTTAACTTTGCTGCTATCGGCTTCATCCAGCGTAAAATTCCTTACAGTAACGTATGACTCACAATGTCTATCATTTGTATTTCATGGATAATGGGAATGTGCAAAGGCTCAATGAAACTGCATGCCAGTTAAGCTTGAAAGTTAACCCAGTTGAACTCTGATTGGTTCCCGGTCTGACGACCAATCAGACAGCTGGGTCAAAGGTTTTTGGCTGAGCGGTGAAAATCAACCAATCAAAATGCGAATTCGTCAGCACACGGCGTCCGGTGTCTGTGGCGGCGTACAAACAACGATTAGCAATGCACAAACAAACATATCGGTCAACCAAAACACTAGGCTACCGACTTATCGGCGAGCCATCAGACACAACCAGCCCCATACATTATTATTCACCATTGGAATTCTTTCCCCGGGCACATGAGCAACCGACGTTTGGCCGTGGTTAATCCCCTTTCGCATCCGACTGTGCTCACTGAAAAAGACGATTTGGATAAACAGATAGAAAAACCCATCGGATATTCCACACCACCGACACACAGTTGTGCGAGTCCAAATGTGACCAAATCCATCCCACTTCCACGTTCCCCATTCACATCAAACCACGAAGGCACGCATGGAATTAATAGTGCAGACATTCTGAAATCTCCAACTGTGCATGTGAAACGTGAATTAAGAGCGGACGAGAAGGACGGTCCATGTGATCCTATGCAATCGCCTTGTGTGCGCGGGGAAACGGCAGTTAAAGGTGTGACCACTGCTCTGAAAAGTTCCAGCCGGCTTCGATCTGCAGAACATGTAAGTGTGGGCATTTGTTCTGTCGGGACCCTGCATCTTCACACCTGATTGTTTCTCTTCGGTTATAGTGTGTTTTAGATACTGATAGATAAGTTTTGTGCTTCTACGGATAGCGATGGCACATTGAAATTCACTGTGGCCTGTGGATATGGAACTTAAGCAACACAATTTATTTCTTTATAAAGCGTATTTCTAATGAAATGAACAGGAGAATGCGGGGGTTATCAAAGTACAATTTAACACGGTTCGAACACACGAATGTTTAACATTCGTGATATTTTTTGCGGAATATATGTTTATCTGTCGGCAAAAAGCATTAGGAAGTGTTTTTGTGGAACCTGTCAGTTGTGTCGTAAGAAACAGTTGGATCTAGGAGTGGGGATTTGTATATATTTATTGCTCATTCTATTCTTGGAAGGTAAAATCGCAGTTTCTATGCTATGCATCATTTTTTGGAAGTATAAATTACCACCTGAAGAATAGTCGAATAGTAAAATAAATCTTATGTTGACCGTTAGCCATCTCGCTATGAAATGCGTAACAGTCTTGATGGTTGAGTTTGATTAAACTCGGAGGCTCATAAACCCAACAGAGGACTGTCCTGAATTCTTAGTTAGCAACACTCTCGTGTAATGAGTCCGGAGACCGTTCCTTAGTAATTCATCACGCCAGTACTTCTCAGTGTTCCATTCGAATCTTTCGGTACCTTAAATAAGATAAATAACACTAAAGATACTAATTGATCTATATTACTACAACTATCTTTATTTGCTCCAGCGTTGAGGATCACCAACTTGTCTCTCTGGGCGGACATGTGTTCGGATCCCACTAACGCTAACTTCTCCCCCCTATGTTTTCCTAGTCCGCGCCTGAATGACGACTGCACGCCATCCCCTACGTGAAACATTTTGCCAACTTTTGTATTCGATAAAAAGGAAGTAAAAAGACTATTAGACTATCAAATACATATAACATACCGGTACAATCAGCCTTTAACTTGAAATGATAACCACAATAATTCCTTTGCAATATTGACATTGCTATTTGAATCAATAGTGAACTTTGCACTGACTGTGGATAACAAGCTAGACATGTGCTAATCCAGTAATAAAGGTTGCATGGACAACATCCTGTATACCACTGCCTAATGAGTACCATCTTCACAGTTCCTTTCCTGTTTTGAAATGGGTTGATTTACGTATTTATTTGGTTCTAACAACTCGATTCGATGTTACGCATCGTCTCCAATCTGCTCTTCCAGTCACAGTACCATGATCAAATTGTGAACCTCAAAGGACTGGGGAGTGAAAGTTCCGAGTGAAGCTTAATGGGTGAACTTGAACATCACAGAATAAGATATAATCGTACGTGATACACCAGATGGCTTCAGGAACAATGGAGAATGCAAACTCGTTTGTCTGAAGTCATTTCCCATTTAATCACGTGAACATTAAGCTGTTAAATAGATAAATTGGCAAACAGCAGAAAATAAATAGAACCGGAAGGCGGTAAGTTATTTGGGGTTTAAAGTACATAGGCAATTAGTGAATCTAAAGAAATTGAGGCAAAATGAGTCACATCGAGAGCGCAAATGTAGAAGTGAATGGTCTAGACTGACCAAGGGCTTCATTATTCATAGCCAGCTGTGTACATGATTGTCATACGTGCACCCAACATCAATTCGTCGTCAACGAACATGAGGTAAAGTTTGAAGCACGTAGTTATTCATCCGGGGACGTCCAAATTATAATGTACTTCACAAGTCAGGAGAAAATGCAATCGTAGCAGATGATGAAACTAGCGTACAAAAAGATCTCACGAAAACATTAGCATACGAGAGCAATTCCTGAGCTTCTACAGGAGAACTATTTTAAGGTAATAAAATAATGCCAGTTTGCTAGATTTATTCCTGTACATTCTTGCGTCAATACAGTTATCCTGCAGGTTGATTAGATTCCACCGGCCTGCTATTGGATAGAATGTGATGTACTGGGTCTCCAAAGCAGTCGTGAAAAATGAGAGTAGAAAACAACTAGGGGTAACCTAAAGTATGCAGGTTTAAAAAAGCTTTCTCTAGCTGATTCACATTTGAGCGCATTTCGAGGGATCAAATGCAAAATAGCTATGGATATGAAGAGGAAGAGAAACCATTAAAAATCATGGTGATTCTGTTGGTCTATTTTCCCTTATGATGTCAACGCACCGGCTAACAGGAAGACATCCTGCAACTCCCATTCAGTTGTCCACTTTTGATTTGTACCGAAAACAAGATAAAGTTCTTCAAAAAAATGTTTGAACCTTAAGAGACGAAGGTGAAGAGATATTTACTAATACGATAGTTATCGAACAAACAATATTACCAAATTTTAAAATTGGCTAAGTTATTAATAGACAATAGTTAAACGGAGTGTAGAAAATGCATTGTTGTGAATTGCCAGCTGTTTTTCTCTATATGACCTCCCGTTTTAGTCGATTAAATCCTCGAAGACTAGTTTTCTCTTATCATACCATAACGCTGACTTTCAAAGATAGCCTCTTGCATAGATGCTTTAACCAAACTGTCTCAATAAGTGTACAATCAGTGAAANGGGGGGGGGGGGGCTCAAGATACATTATCAACGAGAAGCAACCAGTGTGAAATATATGCGTAGTGTTTTTTTAATCTGCAATCCGATTGAAAGCCGCCGCTCAATAAAAGAAGCTTTAGCTGTGTTCTACCAATATCCATCTGTCCCTCTTGGATTTCTTCAAGTTACATTGTTTCTTGGTTGCACAAACCCTCCATCACGTTCCAATATGTCGCTTTCCACGGTCTCCCGCTGCCTCGTGTGACTCTACTGCATGGGTTCACTGAACGAGATTTGCCAAGCAAACACTCTGAAAGACGCCTAGCGATTGAATAATTTTACCAAATATATTAGGTGTATGAAACAATGAATCACATTGTTCTAAACCAACATTTACTAACACCATAACAGCAAACATTGCTGGTACAATATTTAAATTCAATTTCTGTTCGGAGCCAGAATATCTGTATTTTGGGCCTCAGTTTTTCACAGAAGGAACGAGTAGTGCTCTATCATTAGGCAATCCAAGCCTTTGGCCAATATTTATTTTACGTCCACATGCTACTAGTTGGTATCGGTTCCATTTGTGCCCTTAATGATTCACGCTTCGCCTTCTCTCTGTGATTCCCAGATTCTCGTTGTCTTCTGTTCGCATGCTTACGGCCTATTAGATGCGATACACTACACTCACACATGTCTATCGACCTTACAGTAGCCTTCATCGCCTCGGTCCACCAGAGCTTTATCCTTCTGCTTCTTGTTAACACAAGACAAATTAAAGAAAAATTCCAATTCATCTCAGTTGCAGTTCAACTGCACTGGACAAGTGACATGAGAATGGACAACTGTTATTTCATGCTAAAATCAGGGCGGAATCATGGCGGTGTTAGGACCCCGTCTCAAGCTGGACCGTTCGCTGTCAAACTGTAGAGACAGAAACAAGAGTGTGTCACTAGTGTGTAAAATATGCTACATAAGGTCCACTGTCTACTTATCGTGCATTGCCACTTCATCCGTTACCCCACCCCAAAACTAATCGGGACACGTGTAAAGGTGGCATACACACACACATACAATGTCGCCCCTCCCGGACATCAGGGGGCTAAGGCTGACAATCACAACCTTGGCCGATACCGGAGGTTTTTGTGTAGTCTCTGTCATTCGGACCGATTGGCTCTGCCGCCAGTCAATGCAGTATGTATTCACTTCTCTCTGTTTGGCACTGACTCATTAGGTCTGGAAAACGGAGAATGTATCACAAGTGACGGTAATTTCAGGCTAGAATAGCGTAAGTAAAAGTCCTGAGAGAAAGATCTTGTAAAATACCAGAAGTGTATGTATTGATATATGCTCAGCTTGCTCAGAAGACTGCATCCAACACTGTGGCGTCTAGATATGCGATTTCGAATCGATTTGACCTTTGTCAATGAGAACTGGACAATATCAAAGGCTGTTTATGACATTCTCGATTCTGACTTTTGTTCATTTGCATGGACACCGTTTAGCTCATGTAACCATGCCCTGAAAGTATTGGTTATGGGTCATGTTACTCAAAAATAGGAACTCTGATTCCAAATCCGAGTGTCCATGGCTCAGGTCTCGACAGGGGCATCAAATAGGTGCGGCGAATATTTATAAAAATGGACAAAACAGCTACCCAGGGCTCTTTGATGGTCACCAAACATATCTTCATCCAACTGAAGTGATTCCATCTCAGTTAACTTCATGAATTACATCCAAACCTTGATGTTTACCACTACTCGTGTAAATCAAAGATAGTACTGAAAAACACATTTCTTAGTGATCTACCTTACTATCTTTCGCAGCGTAATGTAGAAAGTAAAACAGAGAGTCACGGTTGGATGTCGACGGTAATACTTTTATTTGGTCGGTGGTAAAACGTGGATATAGACCCATCGTTTACTAGCTCTTCAGCATTACATAAGCAGTCAAATCACTGTTCATTAACAAAAGCATGATATTCTGCATACCACTCATGAACAAATATTTCTGTAAAATATCTGGCAGTAGGTAATCTCTAACCCAAGAAGAATACCTTCAGTCGTCTGTTGATAGAAGAAAAGTCGGTACAAAATAAATCTCAAAAGAAATTTGAAATTGGTTCAGAGAAAAAAGTTGAAAAGATGGTCGTGTGCTTACAGAGAACTTTTGTCTGGGAATTCAGATGTTACTTAGTATAGGACTTATGTGTACAGGTATGGCTGTTTTTGCGACTCAATTGGTTTCAGCATTCCACAACCTCCGAGTTTAGACTGTCAGTTCCCATATTTCAGCAGCTGATAATCGTTTTCATGGTTTCCCTTCCACTGGAAATCGTTTGTTTTGGTTTGTGATCAAAATAATGTGCAAAAAGATGCAAAATTGTAATCAAGAATTATTCTCAAAAATTTAGTATCGTTTTGTTACCATATGTGAAATTTGTCACATAGTGATGCGATGACGAATATCTTCCGATGCATATTCACTATGTTATATGGATAGAAAAACCTGGTTTGATGAGCCATCCTAGATAGGAAAATTTATTCTGACATCTGTTCAGTGACACTGTTTTTTTACAGACAATCAATCCGTTCTCGTCATTCACGGACGAGGGAGGGGGGGGGGCGGATAGGTGAGGCTAGGATACTAGCGGGCAGACAATTACTTCGTTTCTCATTCTGATGATCCCATGATCAAACTCTTCACACAGGTTGGTCTAATCCATTTACTTCTAATTTTTGGACTCAGCCTTGTCATTTTGTGTCAAAACTAAAGCCTCATTCAACGAGTCCACAATCTGCATCTACTGAAATGGGGTAGTGAAACTAATAGGTAATGGGACATTGTGGGAGGGTCGGAATGATTGCCCGATAGGAAACAAAGCAGGAACGCATGAAATCGGAAGAGTACCAATTATCACTATCCCCTTGTGGACAAAGGGGACGAAGGGGGAAGAGACTTGGAGAACACAACACAACACAAAACGACATGTGCGTGTGTGGTCCAGATGTTCCCAATCTTTCTCGCCCAACCACGCATCTTCGTAAATGCTATCTCACTAACGAGACAAACATACTGGGTCGGAGTCGTCCAAACTATGGAATTCATTTCAGTAGGATCATGACTTACCAACGACAATCTCTCCAGCTTAGTTCACCACCTGCTCGTGATTCGTACACAAGAGTGGGTTTAGTGTGTGTGTGTGTGTGACACATGGGGCTAGTCTAAGCAACGATGGGAGGTCTACTCCAGACCAAAACAAAAAGGGGAAGAGCCTATTTGGGAATGACATTCGGAAAGTGGACAACTCTTTGTTCGATATCCGGTGCACACGGAAAACAGGTCCCACATTGATATTGGTTGACCTCATTAATGTCTTGCCCTCCCCAATTCCGGCCTGAATGAGTGAAACAGTATGACTAGTAATTCGTGATAGATTGTCGTTTGCGTTGGTTACGTCCAAAGGAATAGGAGAGTTAATGCCAAGTTGCTCACTTTCTCTCTCTTTTGCCTTATAGTTCAGGCTTTGGTCATATCTATACTTCCAGTCCCCATCAAATTTAGTCGTTCATATTTTTCTCCACACATCATTCAAAAACAGACGAATCATGTGATCAGGGGGCTCCGTCGTTCGGTCATGTTAGTCGTCATCCTTATCTTCATCATCATATACAACGAAACACAGTGAAACAAACTTCACTGATCACTGCCATACTGGTAATGTATACAAGTTTAGTGGTAATATTTAAGGTGGACAGGGATTGGATCTATTTTACGGAGTGGGGAGGTGAACCTCTGTGATCAACACACACAGAGTGCACAATCGAACTCTGCATGCATACCGTCGCAAGCGTTCTGATCTTTTATGGCAAAAAGAACGCCACTGCTTTCAGTTCCCTGCCCTATCCTTCATGGTCTCCAAACAAACGGCTGCGGAGTCTTTCGGATCCCAACCTGAACGGCGTGAGACATCCAATGGTTCTGTGCATTGCTTCATCATCATAAGCCCTGGGATTTACTGTGTGAACCGACTAAAACCCCAGAAAGGGTAAGTGCTGTGTTAGATTAAACGATAAAAAAGCTATCTGTCGTCGTATTTAAATAGAGATAGCACAGTTCAAAACTAGGACATTGAATTTAAGAGCACGGAGAAGCGGTGGCAGCGGTGATAGCAGCCAACTCTACGTCTCCAACAGTATCACTGCAGAAGTTATGAACTCTCTAAACTCAAGGATCTAAATTGCCGTTCCAATAACTGAATGAGAATTTGATTGATGCATTTCACAAGGCCCTTGTGGAACCGGAAGATAGTAATACTTGCGCCATTTGTTGGCTTGATGAGAATTCTGTAGCAGTTGATTCCAGTAAGCATTCATGGTACATACTACTGTTGGTGCATGGCTTCATTGCGATACAGAAAATAGAGAATGCTTACAGCTATAAATATTTAGACTATAATTTAGGGATATATATAGGTCAGAATGTGCCCTGATTGTAGTAAGTTCTAATTCAAATGAAGCACATTTAACAAATTTGGACTTATTCAAGCCATACTCAGGATCGTACCCGGTATCAGGTGCTCGCAAAAATCGAATGCGATAAATGAAACGACATTTTCGAACGATGCAACCATTCATAAATGTTTTTCCCGTGGACCGTTTTGCTTAAAAGGAAGGGTTCCGATCCTCAACACGCGGTTTGAAATAAGGGTGGCATACGAGCGGCTAATGGATCTCAACAATGATGAGAGGACTGTCCAATGCTCTTTTTCAGTCCTTGCAAAATGTAAATGATATGACCAAAAACAGTTCCATAATAGTGTTACGAAATTGATTCTTTAGTTTGGATACCTATTTGGAGCCGGGTAGCGAAAAGTTCCGCTCACATCGATATACCTGATAAAAAACAAATGTAGATAGTGAAATGGAATATTGTTCCTGCTATGTATATGAAGATATAGGCACCAGTTTTCATGGAGTAACGACGGTCCGACATCTCTGAAAGTGCCCAAGGAAACTGCACTCCCAACGCCTAGGTTGTGAGTGTATCCGAATATCCTGAACACTAACTGACGGCCGGTCNNNNCAATCAAACGAAAATACTTCCAACCAACTGAGTAATTCATTCTTTGTAATTGTCTGCATATGTTATATTTTATCAAAAAAAAACAATTTTGTGAGATATTTTCCTAAATTTCTGTCCGAAACGTTTGACGCAAAAGGTGATGGGATGCTTTAATTAAACCACAAAAATGTCTGTATATGCGGGCATCATGTGCAGTCTTGTGCCGTACAGATGTGACACACGATGGCGCATCTTGTCATAAATTTGGATTGTGTTTCGATAACTGGGTAATTTCGTCTCCCCTCCTCACATGTCTTCCCTCTGCTCCTCCATAATTTATGCATTACCACCACAGATTCATGAGACTGTCTTGCGTACAAAAAAGAGCCATATGTCTAATGGGGTTTAAGCTTTATCCCAATTAAAGGACAATAAGCAAAGCCTCAGGGTCCGAAAATCCGATCGTTTACCTTCCGAACATGTGTTGTGGCCCTACGGGGTAAATTTCTTTAGACTTTCGGTAGAATAATATAGATTGACAATTACTGATTTAATAAATAATCTTTTTCACTGAGACCAGGTATCTTTTGACTCGATCATTCGGTGAATTGAAATTGTTTTAGGACCGGTTGCTGAAATAAATTTATCAATGTTTAAACACAGTTTTAGGAAAATCTACACCGACACTGGATTGCAGTTATCTCACTAAATTCCACCAGTATGTAACTTCTATGAGAAGACATCATGCTTTTTAATTTATTCATTGGAATCCGTTAGACAATCAATCGGTATCTGATAACCACTTACGCTTTCTTGCTACAATTNGGCATCAGACTTTTCGCTCACCCTACCTTCCAGTTGGGTTCAGTTCAACTTGCGAAAGACGTTGTGTGGCCCGGGCCAATCGTGCCTCTATATAGTTGTGTTGTCGGCTGACCTTTTGGCTTCCAACACTGTGACTCGATAGGTGTTATCTGAAAGGCGGAATTTCAGGTGTACAGATGTATTACCACGTCCTAGTCAATGGAGATCATGACTAAATGATACATTCCTGTAAACTACTTGACGGAAGAAAGAAGGCATTCTTATAAAGCCTATGACATTTGAGCTTCTTACAAACTCTTCAGATAGACTGTTTATATATGGTACTACGCGAATTGTAAAGAACTTGGAACGTATGTCCAGACTTACAAAACTATGTTGCAGCCTCAAACTGTACCCCATAGTACCTCTTAGAGGGAGGAATTGGAGTATATTCTCAAACTTCATCCCAGATTGACCACTTATTGTCTTTAAAACACCGATCGGATCCCACTGGCTATCCTTCTTCCCAACGAGAGCAGCCTCTGTCTATAACTGTGGCCTCTCATTCGCCATCATGCTTGCAGACTTACAGACTCACTAAACTGTAGTTTTTGACCTTCAACTTAAACCTAGCTTTATGCAAAGCAATTACCGTTGCTCTTTTCCGATTTCCCAGTATCCAACCATTCTCTAACGATGCCTTAAGCAAATTGTTCAGAAGCCCGAGGAGTATCTCCGCAAGAAGCTTAACAATAGCGAGGTGAGTGACATCCGGTCTCGCTTTTCTGAGGTTGTTCACAGAAACTAATTCATGAAAGAACTTCGTCTAATATCACAATTATTTGAGTCAACTTTGTTGTCACGCTGGGATACCGTGACCCGATCGGTGTGTCTAACGCAGCCAGCTTCCGGTAACTCTCCTAAAGAAAGTCAGAAGAGTATTTGCTTCGTCTTCAACACTTAAAGTAAGTTTCCCGTCAGTGCTTTCTAATGCTCCTATTCTCTCTCTTGACGCATTCTTTGAATAGTAGTAGGCATGGAACCTCTTTACGTTCTGTTTTGCCTGTATCGCAGCCGTATATTCATAGTCATTTCCAGTCTTGCGCTGCATAACTTGCGCTTGATTTCTTGCTATATATATACCTTTATATATATATATAATAGTTCGCACCTGTCTGAGGCCAGACTGTGCGGAACAAATCAGGGTATAGCCATCTTTATGAAAAAAGTTCCGCAATTTGCATCTGGACGGAATACTTCCAGGTTAGCCGGGCCAAGGCAGGTGAATCTTCTTGGGAAATTCATAACTGGAGTCTTTGGCTAACCAAGGCCTGAGCAGCAAGGCAGCGGGCGGTGTGCGGGTAGCGCATTCCGTTGGGGGCCGGTATTCAGCTCATCGGATCATACGGCCATTGGGTGAGGTCAAACGTCCCAGGTGCCCCTATACACCTCGATAACCCATTGTGCCGGTAACCTCCGTCACTGCCAAGAAGATGTGTGTGCGTGTGATTAATATACCTCTTTTCTTGGTTGGTTTGGAATCAGGGTTTTTAGCCAACTCCCCTAGGTGAACTGCTAGGGATTCACCGACTTTGCTTATAGCTCCGGATGTTGGCTCTAAGTCCTCTTACTTGGTTGGTAAGCACCGGCACCAGAGGGAAGGTGGTAAGCAGGGCTTCCTCAGCGAAGGATATTTGAGACGCTTTGTCATATAGGCTCATTTCATGAGTTGCAAGGGTACAGTGACCAGCCACAACCCAAAACACCCTCCCTCGACCATATTAAGGTTTTTAGCAACACCATACTTGATACACATTGAGTCTTTTTTTATAAAGACCACTTTCGACTACGTGTAGCTGATGCCCTGTATAATCCCTGTTTCCACTCTGGTGGTGGTTGTCTGGGTCTTTCGGGTCACGGTGCTGCAGACTCTTCATTATACCTTATTGCTGACCATAACCTTTTGGAGGCAGGCAATGTTGTTGATGGTTTGCAGCCTAAACCCTACACTGCCCCTTAAAGACTTGCCTCGTGTAAACCCCATTAAGCCAGATCATTTTGATCGTCGGTTTCCCATATCCCGCCAGTATTTTTAGTTGAAGGACCGCATGGTTACTACTCCCTAATGGGACCTCCATCTTGAGGCAAATAACATTCTACCTGGCTCTCTCTATATAGCTGAGTCTAGGTCTATGCTTAAAACGGAACCAGGTAGGCTCCCTCATGGACTGTACAAGTGCGCAGGCAAGAATCCACTCCAGTGAGGCCCATCCCATTGGAGTTCGTTCTTCATCCCAAACTATGTCAGAAATATTGAGATCAAACACGATGAGGAATCTATT
>UZAN01040536.1:17321-29386 GCA_900618425.1 Echinostoma caproni
TCGAAACACCTTTGGTAAGGTGAGTAGGAGTTAATTGTCCTCAGCTACGGTTGAATATAGTGCCTCATAACTGCAAAAATGCCTATAGGTCCCGATGCGACCCTTAGTTAGCGAGAAATAGCTTGAATGTTGGGAGTTGCCAGCTGCAGTGGCCGTTCCTGTTGGTGATAAAGAGAAAACACAGATAGGAGGACTCCACCCCAATGCCCGGTGTAAAATCTACTTTGTCTCCATTCAATGTGCTCCTGTAGTCCGAGAACTGCATTTTTGCTTCTAAAGCAAGTTTCTATAACGGCAATTATATTTGCGTCTACTGATTCGGTCTCAAGCTACTCATTTACCCCGGAGGATTCAGGTATTGGTTTACCTCACTGCAAAATCGAGGGACTTCTGTCTGATTCTGCTCAGGTCGTCACTTGTTGGGGAGCCCTTGGGCAAAACAACCCTGGGGAAGATACATTTTAGTTTTGTTGGAAGTGACTGCTGGATCACTTTAACATCCCACTGTATTTTATCATTTTTAATTCTAATATGTATAACATTCAAAACGTACTTCACCCCATCTTCTTAGGTAGCCGGAGGCTGTCTTTTCAATAGTGCATCTCACATTACCTCGCTATCAGATTGTTAGCGACTACAGTTACCCAGCTGGTCGACCTTGTAGGACTTCGAGTATTTAAACTCATTATCGCTACCGGATTGGTACGTTGTTTGAACACTCGCACGTGGTCGCACACTTTTCCTTCAATTAGCGTAGTTGCTCTTGACCAATTTCCCTACCCTTATGAATTACCTTTTCCTTCAAACGAGGGGAGATCTTTACTGGTGCGATGGGTTCAGTGGAACCGGTCAGTTTGTTCATCAACGGCTTCTATGTGATTTTTTGGGAAGAGTTAAACAAAGAATTACGCCAACTCTTTTTGCCCGTACAATCGGCCTCAGTACGGGCGCATACACAGTCACTCAAGCATCTTTCTTCCAGCCACTGGTGTACTTCATGTACCCAAGTCAGGTGTGACCATGATCATGCATTTCAGGTGCGACCCTAACACGACTAACTGTGACCATATCTATCGTCACCGTTCTCACAAGAACGGCGCTTCTAAGATACATACCTGGGAAGACCACTAACAGCGGCCTTGACACAATCACCTCATGGCATTTCAGCAAGCCGACACGGTGACACTCTACACTTTGAATGCTGGCAGACAACCCAACGATGGTGAAAATATCTTGGAGGCATCTTCTATCAGATTCCCGCCTGGCCTTGTTTTTATGGATGAATGGTTCCCTCAAATTTTGGAAGACAGGAATTATCGTCCAACCTAGCGTCATTTAGGTGAAGCTTTTAACTATTTTTAATTCTCTTTCACGAAGTTCCATGCATGAACGAGGCGATGCAACCTCCACAGGTGCTACAGCTTCGTTTTCTATTTTACAGACCCATGCGATTTAATATTTGCTCCTTCCATTATTCTCAGTTTACAGCTGGCTTTCTCCGTACCTACATTTTTTGGAAGGGGGGGGAAGGGGTGATGTTTTCTTCTTTGGCGTTTCGAGAGTGATTTCACTGCTGCACGTGAAAACGCCCTCTACTAATCTGGAGCACTCTGGCGCAAAGCCTCGGGGCCATCATGCACCCACTTCAATTTCTTGTTCTGAATATGGATAGGGTATTCCTTTTCAGCTAAAAGGTAACTCATTTGATGGTATCACCTATTGTACTGTATGCCCTCTGCTATATAAAGATTGCAACTAGTGCCGACAGAATGATTTTCCTCTGGCAAACAGTGGAGTTAATTTGAAAAGGGTCCTAAAACACCCAACCAACGGGGTATAACGGAGAGAACAGATGATCAAGGGGAAATTGGACTGAGAACACACTTTATGCAGAACTCAACTAAATATTTTTGTGAACCACTAACAGAATCAACACTGAAAGCAGTAATCACCAAATACATTTAGTGCTAAAGGAGTGAAATATCTATAGTAATTCCAATAGTACTCGACGAAATCTTCCTATAGTAAAAGACATTTGAAATAGCAAACCGCACATGAACGTCCAGCTTGCCCCGATGTGCCACTTCCTGTCCATCATTGACGTGGTATCAACTGTTTTTCTGCATCATACCTCAAGATTTGTCAATGTCATTCCACCTGCTAATTCAATTTTTCTAACCTCACACTATCTCAGTGGAGACAGCCACTTCCAGAACTAGACTTGAAAAAAGCTGATCACTTAAGCGCATCCGGATGGGCATGTCTCTGTGACTGGGTCTGACAACTTCATCCTTGGGATCTGACATATCTGGTAGCGAAAACGTGCAACAGTTTTCAGTTAGTGAGAAATGTCAATTCGATGTATCACATCAAGCGGTTACATATATATATGTATATATATGTATATATAAGGCGATTATACTACTGATAGGTTGATTACAGGCCAGAAAACAGAGCAAGGGAATGTGATAAAGTTAATGGTAGTCAATGCTAGAGTCGTGGAGGGGGTGAGAAGAGAAAGGTCAAATGGAAAACGGTGGAGAGAATTTCAGATTGAAACTTTAATGAAAGTTGTGGGCGAAGAGGACTAAAAAGGCAGTAGGAAGCTACGTAAGATACATCAGAAACTATCTTAGGCATAGCAAATGATGTAATCGGTAAAGGACTATGAAGACAAAAATAAACAATCGTTAAGATTGTGGTAGATGATACTGGGTGGAAGTGGGCAAGCTTCTCTTGCTTGCATAACTCACGAGTGAAAATGCGACTTGCAATCGCCTGGACAATCATTTATATCTACTATGCTCTCCTTATACATATGAGCACCTGATACGATATATGAAAGAGAAATTTTATTATAAAAACATCGTTTTCTAAATTTACTATGGGAATATTCTACGAATCTACAGTCAGACTGTCTGCTGGGGGTCAGGGAGATGCCAGCGATCGCTTTGCGAAGGTAGGATAGGGAATGGAATATTAATGTCATAATAACTAACAGTTTTGGCTGAGTGAACAAAACATGAATGAAAAGTGGTGCAATGAAGAAAACAAAATTAACTAGGTGGGTGACTACAGTAAAAGGCGAAGGTAGTTCTGTTGTTAGACAGTTGTCACCTTGTGCCTTTTTCCACTTCACTGGGCGATACCCCGGTTACGTAAAATGCAATAAGTGATTTATCAACATGCGATAGCTTATATAAAACACAGAATTAGATGCACACAAGCAAGTAGCAGAAAAGACGCCAAACAAAACATTGGAAGCTATCCATAAACCCGGTGAAAAATACAATATTGATAGTGTTGTTTAAAAAACAGATGCTTTTCTTTTATCTTTGGCATCAAGTTAATTTCTGCAATCTGCTTATGCTTTAGGGGAAAGTTATTCGATTAGTTGCATTGAGTGACAACTGTCTTCGTTATGTACTCGTGAACAAATAACAGAAAATTTCTTGTTTCTAAAAGGCCGTTTTATCAATAACAGGTGCACCTGGTCAAGCATTTTCATGTTTACGATTAAAAACGAATTCTGTAGAAGTCACCTTGGAACTTTTGCCTCTGAAAACCCCAAAACTATCCGCAAACCGATGTATTCCAAATGCTTTTAGTCAACCTATAGCAGCAAGTTAAATATAGATGAAGATCGAAATAGGGTCGGTTTTGATAACGGGCCTGTACCGGCAAATATAGACAGACACACACTTCCGGTTCCATTGACTTTTATTTCATCATCAGGGTCCAATCAGGTCTACAGGATGTCGTTCAGACTCTCGATCACAGTGTTTTCCATTAGTTTACCTATAGACGAACAAGATCTCACGTTGTTTTTCGATTTCTTATCAAGTTTTTCCTCCAGACACATTATCTGCCACCAATGACACCACAATACCCTTCCGTTTAATGTGATGCATTCAGGTTTGAATGCGTAAACGTACCGGTAGCGATTTGGGAAAACAGACGGACCTTTGTCACACTATATATATATATATATATATATATATATATAGTGTGACAAAGGTCCGTCTGTTTTCCCAAATCGCTACCGGTACGTTTACGCATTCNATATATATATGGTTCAATAGGAACTACTCTCATGTAAACATTTGTTCAGGGTTTTCATTGATAAGCATCAATTCACAAATAAAACTATGGAAGGAATATCACAGGCCAAGTTATCTTGCTTCAACGTGAATTTAATCATTTAAAAACTTCCTGTAAATGCCATGGCGATGAGTCTAGTAGTCATGAATATTTTGTAGCTTGCATAGGAGCATCTGATAGCAACGTTTGTTCGCAATTACATAGAATATACAGTTCCGCAATTAATTCGGGGTAATTTTTTTGTGAGTGCATTGGTCAACAGTGCAATTCAAGTGATCGGTAATATGCATCGTCGAAAATTACAAAAACCTGATTCATCATCATAATTTAGAGAATTTTTCTTCTTGCTTGGAAAGTTGTAGATGATAATTTTCTGGTGATTGGATACAGCGATCCAGATGGTAATGAGGCTGCCTATTAAGAGTTTGGTCACGTGTATTGGCGTTCCAGCGTGCTATCTGACAGAAGCACTACTATCCTTGTAGTATTTAATCTTGAAAATGACTAAGATTGTACTTGTATTTTTTCGATTAAAGTCTGATCAAACGACTTAGCAATTCGGTTCAGCTGTGGTACGAGCTGGTTGGCACCGGAGTAAAAGGCCTTACAGACGATTGGTTTGGAGTCCAAAGCCCGGACCGGACGGTGGATATGCACTACTAATGAGCTCTAAGTGGAATTTAGTGCTTCTGAGTGTATGGCTGACTTGGAAAATTGTGAATTGTGCATGAAGTTGAAGTCTGAACAAGCTCAAATAACTATATCCAATTATCCCACACCAATACTCACAAGTGACTGCGAGTTAAATATATATATATATAATAAATTCTAAAATTCGTTGATAGTTGGTTCCTACAGACAAACATGTACGGCAGCTATGCTACTGTATCCATTTTTCTAGTGAAACAAGCGAGATAAATGGTATTGCATCTTCCGCGGTTGGCTAGGATGCATTCAATTTGCTTCACAGTCGACTGGAAAAGGGTATTCTACAGGTATTTCCTTAAATTACGATCACCGACTTGAGACACGACTGAGGTGTCCATCCCACTTGTGACTGGACCAATTTTATCCCTTTGAGAAGCAAATAAAACGTCGAGTAAATCAATGAATTCAATGGCTTTGTATATTTGTATTTTGTATTTGTATTTGTAACTTTTGTAAGCATATACATTTCAGTTAAAGTTTCGGGAATTTTTACGTGGACCGTCATTCCTAGCGGCGTTGGTGACAATTGGGCCTAGCCGTTCAAGAAAAAAAATTAAATTGGACAACTGGGGAATCAGCGGAACTTCACTGTCTCCACCGGAATGAATGCGTTATGTTCGAATATTTGTCAGTTTGCTTATTCTATTATCTTTTCTGATGCAGCTGAAACCCGTGAGATAAAGGTAACGGCGAGTAGGGTTGGCGATCGTAAAATAAGTAGCCACACATGCGGATAGGGATGATTCAGTCGATAGACTGACACACATGGAGCCTTTGTCTTGTGTGCGCATATGTTTGCGTCTGGAAACGGTTCACACAACTGATAGTCTATCCAGCTGCGTTTTTTTGTCTACTCCGTGGTGCAGTGAAAGTTCTCGGAGAGAATGTGGACAAAATGAAGAACTGCGGATGCACAGCTGAACACAGTGACTTTGAACACCGTCTCTACTCGCCTCGATTGAGTCTTTTTGAGTAGCTGGAAAGGCATGATTCGCTTTGATTAACGTCATTTTCTGGTAATAAAGATTTAATTTATCTTTCAAAGTGGAAATTCATCGTGTAAATAGCAAATGAAGCGTGAACTGAAAAGCTATGAAGCACTGGACAACTGTTTCGACCTGGTTGGGTCTCATCAGAAGTGCGAATCTATCGGCCCAACTGGTGATCGAACCCCAAACCTCATTGGCACAACGCAAGTATGCTACCCACTCTTGCATTTGCGATTTAGACGATATAGCTTGCTGCGGGCCACATACCTCGCTCATCTCAGCTTGAATCAAATCCTCCGTTACTCACATGAAATAAGTAGTCAGGCTATGAATGTTTCCAACCGAATCATAACCCGGAGGCTAGTGCTGAGATGAGCAGGGTCTGTGGCCCGCAACAAGCTCACAAAGATGGGTTGTACTATATCGTGTAAATCGAAAATAAAAATGATCAGCTGCCCGGTGACCGAAGGGATAGCCTGCTTGCATTCTGCTTGTGAAGTCCTGGGTTCGATCCCCGGTTGGGTTGATGGGTTCGGACCGCTGATGAGGTCCGACCAGGTTGAAACAGCTGTCCAATGCTTCCTAGCTTTTCAGTTCACGCTTCATTTGCCATAAATATGGCGAACTTTTGCTTTGAAATCCCCCATTACTTACATGAATTTTGTTTATCCTATAACTAATATCACGGAAATCATTTTCACTGGCATCAGGTTGTCTTAACATCGTGAAATTATAATGTGAATTAAAACCGTCCTGATCCCGGGTAGTTCGTAGCCTAGAATAGCTTGGGTTATCAAACAATACATGGATTTTCTGAGTAAAAAAATGAATATTTTTCATTTTTCTGCAATTTCTATTGAACTGGTAACCCCAGATTCAGATTATTTTAGATGTCTGGAGGGAGAGAATAGTGAAGAAGGAACTAACCAATTATAATGTTAGAAGATACGCGGGTTTCGCCAAAACCCGCTGTTTACTGTCACTGCTTTCAATTCTTCTACATCTTAATCAAAGCCACCTGACTAAAGGAAACGAATCTAGTATAGAAACAATCAGCTTGTGTTTTTCCTGCTAACTGGTTTCGACCATCCTCCTCCTGAGGAGAAATTAACATCATTTGTCCAGCGCTGCAGTGTGCGAGAACGCAGCCACAGAAAAGCAAACATTTCATTTCTTAACTGCCTGAGAATAAGTAGCTGAGAATCTGTTAGTTCAATGTCATTCTGATGGGAGCAATTCACTAAAGTACCACAGCCATTCCAAGAAAATATTCATGTGCCACCATTTCGACCCCGAGGGATTAAGTTTTCGATTGGCCTGGCCGCACTATTATCCACTGATCTTGTATTTTTTTCATGCGTATCACAGCAGGCTGCCTAACCACGAACAAGGTTTTGGTTACTATCGCGTGGGAGATTTTTTTTGGATACCTCAGTTTGTCGTTCTCGTTGTGCCATTTCTATTCACGTGTTCGAGTTTACAACAAAATATGGCTGAACCAATTTTTAGCTTTTAGGGAAAAACTCACCCTCAAAGCCGGTATTCCGGCGAGAATGCACACTGGTTGACGTGAGAACAAAAGCCGCAGACGTGCACATCTAGGTTTGTGAAGGGAATATGAAGCCTTTTAAGCACTATCTAGCCCATGCATTTGTTTTTATTATTTATTAGACTTTGAACAAGTCTGACAAGGTGCAGAAGATCTGGTCGATTCAAAACACCTTCCACCAAGTAGATTGTTTTGTTTAATAACCAATTTGGAATTACACGGTCGTATTCCAACACTGGTATTTAGTAACATTTTGATGACGATCATTATATGAGTTACTGGCAAGAAACTGAACTTTGAATAACCGAAACGAAAATTCCACCTGTTCTTGTGACTTTACACACGCAATCCAGTTTTCGAGTCTGACGAGCGGATGATCAATAATCTGCATAATGCGAGCTGTAGAAATAAGCGAGTTCGAAAAAGAATTGATTTCTTCTTCAAGTAACCATCATTGTATGAGTCTTCTAAGAGAACAGCACACCACGTGTTTGGAAAGGTCTCACCAAATCAACGTCACACAGATTGTGCTGAGTAGATTCATATCGTTCTATGTCACCGTATTGTGTCAGCACAATGAACCACTTATGACTGGATGCTGTAGCCATTGGTGATGACATTTATCGGCCTCGGTTCACGCGCCACAGCTCTTGTGGTCCACCATCAGTCGCTTTGACTTGACTCGAGCAAAATAATGAATATTCTTTTTATTTCATAAATTGCCTCACACACATTGACTATTCAGACTAGTGTGTTAGGGAACTTATGTAGCCCAACAACATGAGCTTTATCGATCTTGCAAACTACACAATGTACGTTTGCAACTGTACAATTGTAAGACCTCTTCATGCCTTCTGATCATCGATTTATAGTGATAGCAGAGGTTTTCAACTTCGAAAACGTTGATTACTCTCTCGAATTCCATTTGTTTATTGTATAGTATAAAATAAGAAATTGAGGCCACTGACGAAATAAGAACTGGGCAGGCGTGGCAACGGTGATTGGATGTGAACACCCGAACCAGGTGTGATGGAATGGTCAGATGATCGCAATCCCCTCACATTAACTGACCCCCGGGTATGCCGTGATCTAATCGGTCAACTGCATACATGCACAACTTGTGAATATTGGCATTCAGTAGTTCATGTTCCATCCAATTTTCATCTTTCCGCTGTTTGGGGCTCCACAATTCATTCTCTTGCCTGTTCTTACTCTAATGGTCAACCTAATTGGTAGCCAAATAAAGTAATCAAATTCCAAGTTGCCGGTGATTCTAACTGTGCTGTTTTTCTGTCCGCCAATCTTAGAGGTTTGTCCTGCGAATCATCACTTCAAGTCTCGCGTCCTAGGGTCATTGTTTCTCATCAGTCAACAGTAGATTTACCCCATTTGCTGTTCATCATAGATCCAGCTGGCAACAAAAAAATTTTTTTAATCGATAGCATTCCAAAGCCAAGCATATGTGCACTCTATAGTTCCGTTCTCATTCGAACGTGAGTTTGTTTTATTTCCATGATGGAATTCAAATGCTTTTCACGTGATACGATGGGTTTTTATCATTACCGATTTGTTGATTCACCATCTGTGATGCACCTGTTCACGAATCCCACCGTGTTTAAGAAATCCAACATAACTCCAGGAACTGTTTGATTATAAATTTGTAATTCTACGAAACCGAACTACCGCTCACCTTGGTCTTTCATGAAACAAATCAATGATCCTGACTTTAAAAGTTATTATTGGCATTCATGCTCTTTTGAACTAGTCCCTTTTTGCTTCAAGTGTGTGTCAAAAATTGCGTACAACGTACACAATTATCGAAGCATTGCAGTCTATGCACATCAGGGAATTGAATAGTCTCATAATTCTAGTGCCCGATCGTTAACCTACTCAGCTTTATTTTAATACAGTAACCACTGTGTTTGACAAATGTCTCCGGGCAGCGGGCCGGTTCCAGGTGATTGCAAAAAGGACACCGTCAATGTGATGAAATCAGAGATTCACTGACTGTCCGATCCGGATACATCCCGAAAGTACAGTAGCTCTTGTGCATTCATGCGCACGCATGTGTAGACCCAAGATTGTTAACCATACTGGATGGATTGCGGAGTGAGTTTATTTCATTCTAAAGCGTTGAAATTGGCACACATAAGCGGATGAACATAGATAGCTAGAAGAACAGATACGGTGAAACAAGTTAAATATGAACAGTCAAACAATGTACCAGATTCCCTGTTCCAGAAAGCTAAACAAGCCCCTGATGGAATCCAAGTCACCTGAATGGAACAATTTCACATTAGCGAACGTTTTATTTAGTCTCTCCCAAAACGCTGTCGAAATAAAATGCTGGTAGAAGTTTGTTGTGAACAACTGTGAATTTCATATCACCACATAAGACTTGTGTATGTGTTTCGTTCACAATACAGCTGGTGACCAAATTTTATCGCGAAACTCAAGGTCGCACAAACTCAAACGATGAAAGAAGAGAACTAAGAACATAGAAATGAGAGATAAAGTCAGGAATGATAACCCTTTACCAATCGCCATCAATTCACAAGTATGTCATTGAAAACTGAAAGACCTTCCCGAAATGAGAGTGATATTGCACGAGTTTGATCAAAATCTGTCGTGATTTTGTATTATAAACGAGTTAAGCCGAGTGAATTGGAATGACACTAGTTGTTCTTGCAACGACTCCCGTCCTTCTCTGACAAATCTCACCGTATTTTCTAATTTAATTGCCGCTTTTCGCCAGTACGCAGAGAAACAGCTACGGTGTGGACCTGGAAAGCGAGAAGTGACTCATATCCTAGCATTAAGTCACAAATCGAGCAGGAAGGACTACGAGCTTCTATTACTTAACATTGCTTATTTTCAGTCCAGTTAGTTCCGTTCATTCACAGCACAACAAACACCATATTAGTGAAGTTTTACAAGACCCTGGTCAATCACTCAACCTGTTCAAGCACCGTTCCAATGCAGGTCAGATTAGCTTTGCTAGGAGCTCCACCAGTCTCACTCACCTAATCGAAATAGTCCCATTAGATAGACAGAATTGCCAGTTAAATGGAGACCATTTATCCTACGTAAAAACATGAGAAAATATTTTTAACCATTGCACCCGAAAACCAACATTTTAGTCCTGTAAAGATACTGCTTCATACTATTCTAGTAAGCAATCTGAGCGGCATCGAGAGCACTCAATCTGCTTTACCAGTGCTTCTTAAAAATGCGATAATTCTTTATAAATGACGTTTAAATTTTCATTTCAGTTTATTCAGAATACACCGGAATTTAAACCTGGAGTGAATGTGTTGAGTATTTTGAAAACTTTTCACTTGTTCATGTTTATTCGTTTTATCCAAATAAGGATAGCTTAAATACTTTGGGTTGTGCTCCAAGATATTGTCAGATAAAAGATATACGTCTAATCTTTGAGGCTCAAGTCAAAATATTAGAAAGTCTGTTGAGAGGCTGTTCTCAAACACGGGAAAGTTGCATTTTCTTCGTACAATTTTAGGTCAAAGCAAACCCCGGAAATCCTCAGTCACAAAGTAAAAACGTGTTTTGCAAAATCCTTCCTTTTATTTTTATTGTGTTTTCAGTTCTAACATGTTAATGTTGTATTCAGTTAAGAAAAATCAATCAATATTTTTGCCCAAAGATTGAAGTGAGCACACAAATATTGAATTGAATGCAAAACTATACTTCGTGGGGAGAAGAAAACTTATTCCGCTGTTTTGGTAAGCAATAACCAAAAAATCCTCTTGCAAACACTCCGATTAACAGACGAGAATGGTTTAGCTGTTTGACTAAGAAACCAGACCGGAAGTCAGTGAATTTCAGCTTCCTACCGGCTGGCCTCCATCCTCCCTTCTGTCAGCCTTATCTGCAAGCGAAACAGACTAAAGCGATGGGTAGATGTTAGTTTTAAATTCTATTTCTTCTCGTTTTTGCATATCGTCATTACCAATATCAGGTAATAAATGCGCACAAATAGACCACATCATCCATAGGACGGCCCCAATACCCCCCAATAAGCTCACTAAGCTCAAAGTTATTTGTTTGATTCGCCGTCACTAGCTCGCAATGGAAAATTCCTCGATAAACAACTAGTACTAAGGCATCTAAACCGGATTGTCTATTCATGGAAAAGATTTCGCGAGTTATTAAGGGAACTTGCTATGCCGGTTTGAGATTTAGTTTCAAACTTCAGTGACTTCATTTCACCATCAAGAAATTGCTACACATTGAACCTCTTGATAGTCAAGCGATAAACGTAAAATGGTTTAAGGAAAATCTTGAAAGCACTTCGGCAATACAGATATCTAAACCCACTGTCTACAAACTGTATGATCTATCAGAGAGAAAGAAAACTCGCCGGCGGAGTGCTGGCAATCTGTATTCTATTCAAGTAGAACATATCGGTAATCGTGTACGAAAATAGATCTCTTTACCAAGCAACTAATTCGGTGTAAGTTTTTGATTGAACGTCTGACTGTCATTGCTATTATCCATATCCTAATGTTATGCTAATTAAGTTTCATTATGTTTTAATCGGTCAAGGTCAAATATACAGGTGTTGACCAAACTCGTGCAACATCACCCTCATTTTGAAAATCCATTTCAGCTTGCAATAGCATACTTATATATAGATGGTTACGGGTACAGTGTATTTATTCCTAACTTTATCTCCAACATCTACGTTCTTAGTTCAT
>UZAN01040536.1:29803-48040 GCA_900618425.1 Echinostoma caproni
TTGAATGTGCGCGACCTTGAGTGTCGCTATAAACTTTGCAGTAGTTCGAAAGTTACTGCTCTGATTTAGAAAATATTTTGGACGAGATGAAAGTGTAATACCTGTATAAAGTCTATGAGTCAGTTTAATAAATAAATTACAGTTAGGTTTTCTACTGTGACCTTGTTATCTTACAACTGATGCATTTGCAAAAATCGTTGAAATCGCGAAATTGTACAATTTAATGGCATGTGGCTAATAGAAGTAGTGACACAAGTGGATATTATATCAGATATGTTGCATCTGATGTGGGGCAATACCATAGTCAATCCCATCAATGAGGCTGGGAGAATAAAGCATTGAAACAAATGTAATGAAAATCAGGATGTTGCACGAGTTTGGTCAATACCTGTAGATCACGTTTCCTTAGTGAACATGAGCGCAAAAAACACGGCTTCTTGGATTCTCAATTGTGGTTTCCTTATCACTATCGTCACACAGTCTAACAATCAAATAAATATTAGAAATAAGCCGGTTATTGAACGGTATGATCAGTGAACTCCGTAAACATGATGATGTTGAATGACGAGAACTGGTGAGGGATGTCCCGAAACCTGGAGTGCTGACTACGATTGTATATATGAAGAATGACTAAGTTACGTGCCCTTAAATAACCGATGGAGAATATATATTTTTCTTCAACAGCATCACCTGTAGGACCGTTGGTTTATTCCAATAGTCAGAAGAGAATTGTCTACGAATTTCGCAAAATTTGATAGAGAAGACAATCTTACAAGTTAGGTATGCGATTGTTTTATGCCGGATACGATAGCAAAAGGTTTAAATTACTATTATGATCACTAGGATGGTTATTATTTGGTTTTAACAATGGATCAAATCTCATTCCACCAGAGCTACATAAATTTAAAATGGATTAGTTACCACTTCTTCTTGTTTTTCCACTGACACTCGGTAAAATCGAATCGACCTTCCGGGTAAATATTTACAAAAGCACACTTTTATACCAACGCTGTTTTTGGGACTGTGTCCACTGTGTGGTATTTACTGCCTGATCGTATAACTGAGGTAATGTTGATGGACCCGTCAGTGCTGCGTGTTCAGTGATCGATTCGTATCGGGGTCATTCCCGTCAAATAGATCATTAGGAGATGTGCGGTCCTTCTTGATGGATATCTTGCCTCAGTTGCACAGAAAATCTGATAAACGTTTTTCGTAAAAGCAAGGATTTATGTTGATTACCTCTGGATTAGGGATGCAGTTCTTGTATGTATATTTTCAGTTCATTATTGTGTTTCTTCGAGAGAACTCAAGGTCTTATTCCAATTAATCTCGCTCACAAAACTGCGGAGAAAGTAGGAGAGAGATAGGCAGTTTCATCTGTTTAAGAGGATTCCTGGCCCGTAGACTGGATCCGTGGCTGGATTCCTTTGATTCCATATTAACTGAACCTGAAGTCAAAGTGGCAAATGTGTATGTCCCGATTTCACTTGAGAAACAAATTACTCCGAGTAGGCCGCTGTGCGTGGCTTCAATTCCTACGGTGTCGGATGTATGGTAGTTTCTTCTGATGGTGAATAATGCACAGAAGAGTAGAAATTTAAGCTTTGAGCGCTGATGTTTATTAGCTGACCGCAATTCTTTTTTTGTGATCCGTTTCATGTGATTTAAACCATGACAACCTTCCCGATGAACTTGAGTTCCTGTCGAAATAGCAACCTACATCCATTGGCATGCACAGTTATATAATTCGCCAAAGTAAGACGTACAGGTTAAGGAGAAAGAAAGTATTTTAGTTCGCTAATACTTCTGTCAGCTCGGCGTTTATTGAAACATGCCACGAAAGACACCTCTTCAACTAAAACGGATGGTCAAAATTTTTGAGCGTGTTCAAAACCCTCTCCGTGAAGTGGAGAGACATTCACGTACCGGAGGATTAAGTTGTTGAGTGACAGAAACTGCTACGGGCATTGAAATATTTTATCACACTAAACGTCAGTGAATACCGGTTTGGGATTCCATTGGCACGTGAGACTGTCTTTGTGGATCTGCGACTTTTTTGGCTGTCCGTATGACACAAAATCGGAAATAAAAACAGGAAAAAATCAAAACGGCAAATGAGAGGGAAAGCAAGCTTATGCGGGGGCGAACGGGGACAGGCTGAAGGACATGCACACATGACAGACAGACCCGCTGTACTTTTTTAAAGTTTTGTCAATGAGAGAAATTCAAGTAATAATACCTTGGGATAAAGTAACGCCGTCATTCACATTGCGTGACGCATCAAGACACCGATCACAAGTGAACCACTTAGAGTACTTGTTTTCTCTCTCTCACTCTCTAGTAGTAAGCGTTCACCCTTGGCAAATGAGAATAGGATGGGAGTACATCTAAAACTGGCTCCCGGTGGTGGTCCAGAATTTGGATGAAGGGGGATCAGACTAAGAACTGTTGTTACCAGTTATTAGGAGTCATGTAGTCTTGTTTGTAAGGGGCATTCTGAGTAGCCTAAAATAATTATACAGTCAAATAGTGAAAAGTAAACAAAGTAATCTATCCCGGTCACATACTCAAACATGATTCGAGTGTATAATTGTGTGCGTGTGTGTGTGTGTTGTATCTTTGTTTGTATGGGCCAGAGCGATGGCGCAATGTACAACAGGGAAACCTGATTCGCCCTATTCAATCCGTCATTCTTTAGACAGTTTCAGTCTATTGGCGAATTCGGGTCACGAAAATGAATGAAACCTAGTTGTGATTCAATTTGCTTGTCTGTGTGAAAGCTGCATTTGTCGAGTGTGCCATTTTTGTTTACCCACGTCGCCCTGCTCCAGGGCCGTCAGGTACAGTGGGCATAGCCATTCGTGCAGTGGCGACCAACAACAACAACAGAACGCCATTCGAAGAGATTTTGCGAATAGGATCTGGTTTGAGCTGGATAAATTGTTTTGGGAAAAAGTAGTTCTATGTTACTTCAATTATGTCATGCACAGGTGTTACGAGGGGAGAGCGGGCAGGAAATGTTGTCTGTCCATTCAGTTGTTTGTATTGGATGCGAACACTGTGAAATCGATTTGATGAGTCACTTGTTTAGATTTGGACGAAAAGCAAAACGTTTTTGGTTGCAAAATGATGTATTTGTCTCCTGATCACCAGTGTCTATAAGGTGATCGAGCGCACGACCGGGTTGTTTATTCTCGGAGCTCGTATCGATTACATTAGCGAAAAAAGAATGACCTTCCAAAAGCCGTTTTAATCTTTCCTCGCATAACAGTATTTTCTTTCTGTTGAACAAATAAGTCTAAACATGGGTGTAAACCAAAGAGACAATTGCCCACTTGTGTTGTCAAAATGCGACACAATCTAATAAAGTGTTTTATTTAATCTATGAGGCCTCTTTTAATTGTAGGTGTGCCACACTTTACTGCGCGAAATCCCGAAGCGCCGTGGATTAAGTAATGATTATAAAACGGTATTCAAGTTTATTTGGCGATCGTGTTCATTCTGCAAAAAATATTTTCCTCTGGGATCAAACTCTAAAATGGTAGCCCAATAGTTGATCCAGTTGATCTTTACTGGGATGCCATAAATGAAACCTAATTGAAAGTTATTTAAGTCATGATTTTCTGCACATTTGGAGAAGTTTTCCTCAAACTCTTTAGTCCAAATATCCGCAGCCTCGATCAGATGAGAACCCATGCAGCGACGCGAACTACATGATTTCACCGAGTACACCGCAGCAGTCGAATTACGCAACCGCAGGTGCACGCTCTTAACCTTTACTATTTGACAGGCGGTGCCCCTGCATAAGTTTGAATCCTGACCACTCAAGGAGTGAATTAGATGAAACGTTTAATATATTTAAATATTCGCATTTAATTCACAGTTCCTTATGAGTACGGATGTGGGATAATCGACATTGATTTGAACTGTGAACTGACTGACGTGAATTGGCAATTCGGTTTAGCCATGGCATAAGCTGGTTTGCACAACGGTAACTCACAAACCTTCTTTGCGATGGGTCCGGAGTTCAAAGCTTGAACGTGAAAGTGGATATACATTACTGATGAGCTCTGATAAGGGCAAAACTCGAGCCTAGTGCTTCCGAGTGCATGGTTGATCGATGAACGGGGGATTGTGCGGGAAGATGAAATCCGAGGAATAGTCAGTTCGAATCAATATATAAATATAATACCATTCTTAAGGTGTCCTCTTTTATCCATTGGTCCTCGCACCCCACAACCTTAAGCATGTTTATAACCGTGATCCACGAAAAACTCAGGGTTTTTATAGGGTTGAAGTAAAAAAAATACGGTTGATGTTAACAGGATCTTTGCTGTAAGTAGGCATCAAACTTCGTCATAAACATGAGTTTTATATAACATTATCATGGGAACCCTTCTCAAATTAACTTACGTTTTACCTCAACGCGTTGGCTTAGAGCTTATCATTCCTTCTATATTGCGAAGACTATCGCAACTGTACCCGTTTCACTTTTGTCAAGGCATACTTTTAGAGTTTTCGTCAGGCTGCGTAACATTTTAACCAGCAATTTTGTGTTCCTTTGATTCGCCTTTTATAAGACATTTCAAATTCGGTTTTCATACAAATGGTTCAATAAATACTCAATCGAACAAGAATTGCATTGAAGAGTAGTTACTTTTAGTAAATGCGCTCAATGCTACGCTAGAATATATCAAATAAGGTTAGCATTATGAAACTCTTACTTAAGCATTCCCCCCGGAATTAAACCTACCTTATATGGCGATTTTTAACAACGAAACGGCAATTTGTGGTATACGCATCTTTGTTCGTCATAACATTCACTACATGGATGAGACACAGTGAATGAACTCTCAGGTATCGGCAAGTGGAATTCGGTTCACTTTTTCCTTTATCTACCTGAATGCAAACGGTCTTTTGTTTACCAATAAAAGAGCTGCAACTCTAGAATTCTTCCTGAAGTGGTGCGTCAAACCCACCGAGATTTCATGCGTACAGTATGGTTTCTGAAAATATCACAACCCCTTCCCTCGTGCCATATAGGACGTCGCTCATTGTAGCACTCAAATATATACCGAGCTAGCGCTCTCAACCAGTGGTTGGAATCATGTACACAGATCACTATTAATCGTACTCTCAGCTGTATTTTTGCGTGAAAGAGTAACAACCGATTTTCCCCCTCCACCTAAGGGGACGAACCAGATATGTGCAGCCGAACTGTTCAATAAGTTATCTAGCTTGTCCGGGTGGTGACCAGGGCATGGGAACAAACATTATGATGAAGAAACTATCACGCGCTTCCTGCTTCAACATTAGTCACATTCAGACAGTAAGTCATCACTCACCTTTGGTATTATTGAAATGTTTGCAACAGTCATCCTGGTGTTCTCAGGTCCCCTTCAGAAATAGGCTAGATGACTGATGAAGTTATTTGNGGTCGCAAACGCTCACATCGCGATGCGATTGTTCCGGTTTGACAAGACTCATCGGCTAATGCACAAAGATCGATTATGAAAAATCTAATTTCCTCACAAATACGCATCATCTCATCCGGGGGTACCTAACTTTCCCAGGGTTGGTCCTTGGGTAATTACTATTATATTCAGAATAAACATAGTAGGCTCAAAGAGCTTTATCCGACCAACTGCTGACTGATCCGAGGGAAGGCATACAAGTTGGGAGCTTGCATATTCAATTGCCAGTTTCATGCTAGGACATGAATTGTTGGCAGGAAGTTCAAATTTAGTAAATTTGTTATCCCCATAAGAAACTGACCCAACGGATCTGTTTTCCACTTCGGTAGAAAACGAATAGCGTTCGTGGGAAGTTTTGGTTTAATGCATATACGCGCGCATTTGTGTGTGTGATTTCGTCTGGAGATAGAGGTAACGCGAACAGTTAATTCGAGCGAAAGCAAGTCCAGTGTGTGATTTTTGAATACCTCAGAAACGGGAACAAATCAACCGTAGTTAGCGTGACCAATGTATCAATGTTTTAATGAATCGGTACTGTTACGAATACAGAATAAGAAAACAGATACAAAATGTAGCGTGAACAAGTGAAGCATTGTAACAATACTGGGGTTGTGGAGTAGTCACCTGTGTGTTCATAATGACCAGAGATGAGAGAAAGTCATTGGGCGCAAAACTGGGCTTAAACACTAAGCGATTCACGTAAAAGATATAATATTGCAAAACAAAAGCCCCGGCATCCACTCATGAGCACAGATTACGAAGGGAAGCACAGGGTATTCCTATAAGTACAAACAAATAACATTAGGACCCATAATAGTTGACATCTTCATAAACTACCATCACTCTCTGAGTCCTACTTCGTTTTGTAAATAAATAAATAAGATTACCGTATCTGTGGTCCTGTGTAATCCATATATCGCCTAATAATACATAAAATTAATCGACTACTTTCATCTCGTGCCAGTTATGATCCCTATGGGACCCGCAACCCTGCAAACTTGGTCACGATACTTTCAAACACCAATATTGCTTCGCGTTACATTTTTCAGAAATTCCAGGGTAAGTGATTAGTTGCGACGGATTTCATAGTGGCCATTGTATCATCGAATGAAATCTGTTGGATGTAGATTAAGGGTGACCAAAAACTGTAGATCGGGAAAACACTTTCAATGGTGCTGGTCATGTTAACCGTATGAAATCTGGGATTTCGCAGGTAGAGCAGAAACCGGACTTAACAGAGAGAATGCAACTGGAACAGTTTGATTTATTTAAGGACGAAAAAGCCAAAGTAATCTTTTCATGTTTTTATTCAGTTGGTCTGCTTGGTTTTCGCTGAATTTGGTTTCATGGGTTGGAATTTGGTTGCGACCATAAGCCCCCGTGAAACTTGTGGCCCAGTTTTATTATTGTCAGACTGCTCTATCGGTAGCAAATACTTTCGCCTAAAGTGCTATCCTTTCAGGAAGTTATTCCTATGCTAGCTGGTAAAAAATGGAGTGACCTCTGTGGTTCATTGCTCCCAGGCAATTCATGATCGTTCTATCTGCAGTAGTATGTCTTGCATTGACGATTTTCCAATCAACTGGGATAAATTCAGAAATCTGTTTCAATCGTTTTCATTTTGTCCTTCAATTCACATATTACCACAGCTGTAGGTGAACCAATACACTAAATGTTAGACCAATAAATGTATACATTTTGGACACTTCTTCGTAAATGATCATCGAATGGTTAGAAAGGGAATACTGACATCTCTCAGCAGATGCTATTTTTATACTAAGCTGTTGGTCGAAACACTGTGCTCGCTGCTTCAATACGTTGAAACGAAAACCCTCTGTGTTTTACTGATCGAAAAATATAATTGAAGGCGGGAGTTTCCAAATTATTCCGTTAGCCGATGATAATATTCCCATTGCCAACTAACTCAGTGCATTCAAGTTGAAAGGGATGCCACATCTGTCTACGAATGTGTATAGTGACTGACAAAGAACACTCACTGATCGGATGTTTTAGTCCTGTGGGTGCTTGTGGTCGTTGGCAGCTAAAAACCCGTAAGCGGAAGTTTCATGGTCGACGAGACACACATTTAGCATCAGAAGTCTTCATTGGTTTTCAATCCTGTTGTTCTTTGTTCCCTGCGATTCAAGGGTACCTACGGTTGTGTTTTACGTGTGTTTTACCACTTCGAAATGTTTTCACAGTCCATAGTTCACCTGACAGATTATTATGATTATGCTAAACAAACTGTCCACTATCCCCATCTCGATCCATTTTCCACCATAAAGTGACCGGAAAACGAGATGAGTTGTACTTGCGCATTGTGAATAGGACAGCGAGATCAGGACTCATAGCTAGCGTGAGGACTCACAACACCGGAGCACAATGACCCTGCGTGAATCCACCACCCGTTCATGTACGCTTCGCCAGCTTCACTAGGGGGTCCCAAATGGTTGCACATCTTGATTTCTTTCTGCACACAATCTGCTCCAACTATCAGCTACAACTGTCNTGTACCTATTGGTTAGTATTGGGAGGGGAGGAGCGATTCTCCAGTCGATAACGTGTCAATTGCAAACCGGAAGAAACACAACATCTGCAGTGCGTAGCACGTCGTGGTGCTTTCTTGATACGTTTTGTTTCATGTCAGGCGAAAGTTATCTGAAACGACACAAGAACACGCGGCATTCGGGAGCAAATCATTCACGAGTAGGATGAAAGATTTGGTTGATTGTAGCATTCAGCGGACCCACTGCTGAGTTTTCACGATCCTTGACAGCCTGCGGTGTACATAAGTTTTTGAATTTCCTCCATCGTGCAGGAGTTTCTGAGTCTCACCAGATTGTTCAGCGCACTCAAATAGACGTTGTCGTGAGTTTCGGCTGGGTAGAAAGCCTATTTAAATGATAACTATTGTCCGAACAGTTTGCAGTTTTTGTGCAAGGGGATGCATGCTACTACAGACCGAGACGGTTTCTTTTGGCAGCTTAGTAGGAAATCTCGTACGGACTGTAGTAACCTCATCCAAGCGTTACTCGGTTGCGGTTATCAGTGTCTTTATCAAATGTGTACACAGTGGTTAAGGTAGACTGTGTGTGTTTAGGCAATTTATTTTTCCTCTTTCCGCTGAAGCATTCCATTTTTTTATGTGTCCTACTTCGGCTGATGCTTTAGTTCTGACAACCCAATTAACTATCACTTATAGGAAAACGAAATTTGTTTTCCCTATGCAATCCTCTCGTTCGTAAACAAAAACAGTCTTGAAACACTTTCCCTTTGCAAACTTATCAACCGATCTGATTTGATGACGCAATGACGGTGACCAATGACAGGATTAGGACCACTTTAAGCCTTTGCTTGATAAGTTACGCTGAGTTGCACTGTAATCATTTTCGATTAATTCATCTACTAGCGCGATGTGGACATGCACCAGAGATCAACAAAACCCGTGGAACATCAATACAAACTATGTGCAACAAATTTGGATCCTTTTGATTATAACTATATTATTTTTAGTGGTAATTACACTGTCCTTTTACGATTAATACATGAAATTTTCATACCTTCGTAAATAGTCACATAACGATAGCTTCTGTCACAGAGTTAAGGGAGAAATCCTCTGTCAACATGTTTCTCTTCGCATTTTTTTCACCAGAGTCCAACCGTGATAAATCGCAATTCCCCGCTTACTGGTCATGGTACCAATATGGAACCTGTAAATGCATCTCCATTGGTTACCCGAACATGCGGGACGGGTACTCATTTAGTCGAACGTTCTGGAGAGACGTGTTTAAAAAATGCACCTTTGAAATTTGACCAAATCGGTAAGTAATGTTTATGAAAAATTCTATTCAAATGCGATGAATCGGTTTGGTTTCTCCTGATTTGAACAACCCTGAGTTATGTGTTTTTCTACAGGTCTGTTTAGCTGAATTGTAAAGAGAAAAACAGCCAAGATTATTTCACGTCGGATTTCAGCTTTATTAAAGGTAAGCTCCCTCAATAACGAAATGCTAGGTAAATGCAAGAATCGTTCATTCATTACGAGGTAATATACTTGATTGACTTAGGTGTGTGTGAATAACGCGATAAAATGTGTTAAATCATACAATTTAGATCGTGCTTTATACCGTGATATTTCTTTGCACAAAACCTCCCTTGAATTCTCTGATTCCACTGCAAAACTCTTATTGCCATTAGTTCATTTTGCATCAGCTTGATACCTCCTAGCATTAGGTCATCGCAGTGCACGGGCGAATAGATTTTATTGTGATGCAAGTGTTGATTTCAGTCTTTTTAGGGATATTCACAATACTAATAGAACTGCATGGTGCAAGATCTTGTACTGAACCGATTTTCATTATCTTGTAATGAGTTGATACAATAAGAAAACATACCCTATACAGTGAATCATGATTACAAAAGATAAATTGTCAGTGAATCTTTATTTAAAGTTACATACTACCACAGTTAAGCCGTGTGGTTCACCATAGCATTGGTCCGAAAATTGCAAATTAGGAACCCGCGCGGCAGCCTTGGAGCTTCAAGGCTGTTCGTTATTCGTCGGTAGTCTGCAAGTTGTTGTTGCGCTTTTCCTCAACTAGCTTTGGTTCCATAAAACAAATAAAGCGCTTTATCGTGCTAGTAAGTGCAGGTAAATACTGAAAGTTGTTGCCGAAAGCCAGACTAATCAATGCATCAGATATAAACCCGCAGTTTCCTTGTTAAAAACCCACAGGATTCAGCGGAAATACACTGTTCATGTTTTCTAATCCCCCCATTGTATATTTGGGGGAATATGTCCCGTTATCGTCACAACGATAAAAAAATTTCCTAACAATTCACCATCATTCTCAAGACCAGAATTAAAGAAAAAAACAGCTATCATCGAAAATTATTTTAAAATACTTGATAGTTGATTCGTCCTAGTTGGTCTGTTCAATTTGATAGATGACTTCCTCCAACCAGTTAATCGGCACACATCCAAAACCAACCAGAAATATGGCGTTTTCCCGCACGACTACATAAACTGGATATTCTGAAAAATATGTTGGCATGAAAAAATATCTCCGCGAAAACCGCAATCCAGTATAATAATAATAATAATAATAATAATAATAATAAGGACCACAGAATCTTGAAAGTGTTTGTCCAGAGTGGTTGTTTGTGGTCGCCCGAGAAGACTAGTGCGCTTGACTTCTATAATGGTTACATACTGTGTTACCTCCCGTCTAATTTACTGTAGTCTGCCCACCATCGTCTTCTCTCATCAGTATACTCGAATACAAACACTCAATTCGAAACGCCTTGTGGGTTTCTTTACCCCAGGTTCCAATCCATTACGACAGTCGGAATTTTATAATGTTTTGAGCAAAGATTCATTCGGTAAACAATGAAAACGAGCACTGTTTTATCAACGCCCTGGTGACGTTTCATGGCTCAGTGATGCATGAGGATTCCAATTTTGACATTGGTCACTATCTTTCTCACTATTCTCGCGCTGTACAGATGTTACCGTTTTCTTTACAACATGCACTGAACATAGACTTGTCCTGTCTTGTATACCTTTCCAAAACTCGTGTCAAGCTCAGATATGCCTGACACACTCATGTCATTTTACAGTGCTGGGTTCACAATTTCCGTTTATTGAGCAGTCTTATATGAAGATTGCCGTGGATGTTAAGGGTTGAGAACCATGAGTTTTTGTTTCATTCAATTTTCAGCTTTTCCAAACCCGTGATTGTTGAAAATTAGTTATCTCATTAATTTAGAGAGAACATGAAGCCTGTCGATAGATAGAGACAGTAAAAGCCACAGAAAAATATGTTCGCCAATGAGAAAAAACGGTACCTTATGCATTAAAAGAATCGCACCATGCCATCAGGGTACAAGCATTGGCAATTCAACTTTCGCCTATTACTACTGGGGAAAAGATTTATTGAAAATAATCGCTACTGGCAACCTACTTTTAAAAATCAATTCCATACGTATTTCTATGCTGCAAACTTAAACGTTTTCTGACAGCCGAAATCTGCCAATAAACGTACGGTAGCACTTTACAATACGGTTTGATGCAGCTATTGATTATGTCATGAACAAATTCGATTCATTGTGGTACCTCGCAGTCAGTTCTCATATGTCATTATTCAGAGGAGTCAAAACATTTTACACTTTGTGTCAGAACTTTGTCAAAGTCCTTATGGCGGATTAGGGTAAAGCAGGATGTTATTGGGTCGGCCACATTGGACCACCCTACCTTTGGGCTCCATTCGCTTCTAACAGACATTTAACCTACCCTTGTGGATTGCATAGTTTAATGGAGACAAACTGAAACCCCATCGAACCCGAAGGACCACATTTGAAAGTCATAAGTATGGTTATTTACTCAAATCATTATCGATTGATCCTCGAAGGCCGGGAACATTTTTATATTAAACATAACAACACGTTAACTATCGGTGGGGTTCTCCATTTGCATTCTCTATAACTGCCTAGCTTAAGAGACACCCGTAACTCTACCGCTCCAGAAGTGTCAATTAGCGGTCAAATTGTACAATACTTGAATCTCTCTTTCATTCAAAGTTGCAATCGTTCAAGCTTTGACTACGTAACTCGTTGGAATGACTTTTATTTTAAGCCTCCTATCCCCCCCAAAAAACGTATATATTTTAACTTTATTTATTTAGCTATCCAAACATTTGATGTATATAGCCTGAGAGATTTTCGAAACGCCAGCCTCGTACAGTGGTTCAAAATGAGTTTGACCATGGCTAATTTTCAAGTATAACATAATCCTGAATCGACTAGTGCCGATTACCGCCAAGGTGTGTTTTTACTGCTTCTCTGCGAGTAAATATTGATCATTATTGAATGCGTTTACCGACATCAATCACGCCCGAGATTTTGTTATTTTAATAGCAAAATGAGGCGGGAAACACGGATTTCCCAAGGAAAGATAACAAATGACGACAAATAGGTCGATAATCAACCCTCAAATATCAACTGCGAACTGTCATAATTTGTTGAACTGATTCATCAAGATTAATGGGAAAGGTTCAGACAAAGTATTGCACGCTCTTGCAACAGGAAAGCAAACCACTTTTAACAAAACATCATCTCCATCTCTCATCCCCAAGTCAACCCTCTATAAGTTTCCTACCCCGAGGGAGTGAAAATTTCGCAAATCTATATATTCATATATACACAAGTATTGATCGACGTCGTGTGACACCCTGACTTTCGTCAGAGTCGTTACCCTTAACGCTTGGCGCTTTGAGCCTCATGCACAGGATGTTGCATCCGCGTTGGGCTCGGGGATACTACTTGACGCTTATTCAACCAGCCGCATACCTCATAGTCAACTCCTGAAGATCAGTTTGTGTTGCTTCGAATATCGTTAGAATCCCTTCAGGATGGGAGATTTTACGTGAGTGGTTTTTAGTCGCATAACTTCATTATTCGGCTGTATGAAAAAAGAAATGTTACATAGAATACGTATATTGACCAGACTAAACACCTTCAGTAAATAGTAATCATTAATTAGAACGAATGAACTTCCATGCTGATTTGCATAAAGTATATTTTTAATTCTGATCTATAACTTTCGAACTATTTCGAATTTAATCATAACACTCAAGGTTGCACAAGTTCAAATGATGATGCCAGAGAATCAATAAAAATCCAATGGGAGATAAAGTTTGGAATAAATGTTCATCAGTCATAGCTGTCGATATACAGCTATGATACTTGGAACTAAAATTTATTTCCAGATTGGGAGTTTTATCGCTCGAGTTTGAACAACACCCATATATTTTGAGAAGGAGAAGACAAGTGACAATATTTATTGTTGTAAAGTTTTATTCTTGACTAGGACTATGTATAAACAGTCTTCCGGTTTTGTGTTGATACTGGAAAAGCAGTTCTTCCCATCAACCTGGAAATACAATCGGAGAAAGCATTGTCAGTGATGCATATCCGTAACCAATATTTGCAACAGGAATTTTATATGCGAGGGTTTGCATTTCATCGCTGGTGGAAGTGCTTTCAATATATTTGAAACGGTTGGAACCATAAAAGACTGCGCTTAATCTTTACTGACTTTAAACCAAATAACTTCTATGCAATGAGGGTAGGTACTAATGCGCTCCGGTGAATAGGCTTTCTCCCGGACCAATTTTTGACGAGCAATGAATAATCTTTCTTTACCAGAAAAGAGAGACAAATTTAAAAGATGTCGCTCGCGGTTCTTCAATAATTGAGAGCAATCTGGAAACTCTTGTTTTGTTCTGCGTATCATCTCAACGCACTTTTTGAGGCGAAAACCAGTAATCAGACAGGTCACCGTAGATTGCGACGTTTTTACATTGGACTTTTATCTGACGTCTATTCTTTCAAACAGTGATTTCTCCAAATCACTCAGTCCTGGATTTTCTAGTTTTCCAATTCTGAACGAGCAAATAACAAACTTCTACAATCAGTTTATTTTATCCGGAGTGAAGATTGCTTCCCTTATTTATTACAACTTTGTTGAATTGCCAGTCCTTTTTTGTTATTTTTACATCTTTCATAAATATTTTATGCGTTTGAGTACAGTGTGAGTAATGAAGATTCCGTCCTGCGGACGGAGAATATGTTTACCTTACCACACGAAATTCCATTTAGTAGGGGTGATGTCCTTGATCGACTACTGCCTTGTGTTATACAAGTCATTTTTGAAGTTCGCTGCATAAAATCACTGACTTGAATTGAAAAGTAGCTATGAACTGTCGCTGCTGTGTCGCTATTGGATAGCAACTATTCTATCGTCTTGTGTCATATCCGAGATCTTAATTCTTGGAATAATTGAGGTGAATTGCAACAAATTGTTGACTGAGATTTCACCAATCCGCGTTACCCTGAGCACACTTTGCTTTACTACCTGTACAGATCTCACTCGGACGCGTATGGCACAAGCGATTCACGATTTTCACGATCCATGTACTCCGAACGCCCTGAGCTTTCATAAAGGGGATCTGCTCTCGGTAAGTGCACAGACAGCGTTCGCCCTCTCTCTCTCTGCCCAGGACTGTGGAAATGTTTTGTCCAACAGGGCCAAACTCATGAGGAACAGTGGAAGGAATTAACCTCATCTGTGCTTACTGTCGGGCTGGCAACCCAGGCTAGGCACACTAGTGGCAAACTAAATAATAACTTATGGGCTTTTTGGACAGAGAGAGAGAGTATCTTTTATTATTCTTACTTGCTGTTTTGAAGGCAAACCATGCGAATACATTCACGCCATCTGTTTCTTTGGACGCATTCAGGAGCTACAACCGTCATGCCTAAAACTTACTGAAATGATGGCCGGGTTGTGCGAGCAATCAGTAACAAAGACTTGCCAATCGGGAATAACAGCAAGAATAGTGAAACCGTATCCTATAAAAATCCCTCTTATCCAACAAATTTTGTGATGAATATTGTTCGTATGAAACCATGAAGTGCAGAATGGTAATCGGACAAACTTCGTCCTCACACTCAGCTACAACCGCTTCAATCGATATACCACCAGTCGGGTTGGGATAAAACCGATATCTGGAATACGACGCAGTCAATTGTCTCTTGTTATAATTCACTGAGACTAACATTTAAAATGTTGAACCTTGAGATCGAGCTCACAACCAGTGGACTGAAACGTTAGTTTCCAGTGGTCAATTTGATCATGGCCAGATAATGCGTTTTCGCGCAGTTCTGTCTCGTAGTTTACTGAGATGATACATACCGATGACTAACGCGCACAGAACAAACAAAATCTAAAACATTTAACAGTTAAATGCATATACTACTAACAAGAATCAGACAGTCGGTTTCGTTCATCGCAACCATCACTTCGAGGCATGGGTTGTTCTGACAGCTTTTCTTTCATAGTGGAGTGAACTGCCTTTACTTCTCCTTCGAGCTGTCCAACAGTCCCAAGACAGCAAGCACGTCTGTGCCAACAATTTCATACTCAGATCTCTCTCAGAAATAACTGACTGTAACTAACCAATCAATAAGTAGTTAAGTAGCTAATCTCTCTAGGTACGTAGTGGTGGGTGGGCTATTTTGCTCCTGCCAGCATTTATGATGAGTGTGCTTTTGTCGCAGTATGTTACCAACAGAGAGAGAGAAACGTCACCAAAGTTGAATATTAAGAACTGAGTAAATCGTTTCAAAAATATTTGTAGTTCCCATCTCTATCTGTTCCGATTCGGAGGGCGAAATGAATTGTTTCTTTTTGTCCGGTCCAACAAGCTTAACGCGCAACTGAGCAGCATGCAATCTTATCGATCATCATTTACGATTTGGACACGGCTGACAACTCACAATCAATTCTGGAATCAGTTATCCCTCTCCCTTTTGGTCAAATTATCTGTGCATAACCCCGTAGTTCACTTGACTTCCCGGGTTATCCTACTGTGGGATCGTAAACGTTTCCATCCTGCGTGGAAGAAGCCGTAGGGAATGCGAATCATAAACGAGAACGGCTTATCTTTGCTTAAATTGTGAAAGAATTTACGCGGCACGTAATGCCCCAATGATGCAGAGCATTCTTGAAAATGGAAACCCAATCCCGCTGAGAAGTTTTCATGCCCCTTATTGGCTTATTTCGTTGTGAATTTGCCACTATTCGAGAGCATATATCCAAACATTAAATAAATAGTTTAATTTGTGGGACACTTTCAGGCATCTCTAAAACGCTCACGATTCTTACCGCAAACTCAACCGTCTGGTAGATTACCCAATGGACACAGTCTCCTATTTTAGCACAATGAAAGTTGAATGCAGTTAGGTGACAACTGCGGTCTACTTTCATACTGGGGGACAGTTTTACTGAGGTTCGAAATTGAACTTAACTATAAATAAACTGAACAATACGAGACAGACATGGATTTTTGGGTATTGGAATTAAGTACGCGCTCTTCCAAGGTAAGTGGAGCTTCCTCAGTGTAACTAGTAAACAATCACTTACTTTTTTTTACCAAGCAATGACTTGCTGTTAGAGGAAACTGCAGATAAAACGTGCGTCACTGTAGAATATCCATTTGGCAAATAAAGTGTTTTTTTCAGTGGCTTCCTAAAATGGTTTACTTAACCACCAACCGAAGTCAAGTGAGATTTACAGAAAGATATGAACCACTTATAGTGTTATAATTCCCCAAGGCAGTGCTGGGAAGAGTGGAGTACTTTATTCGAAGATCAATATACGAGAGGGTAAATGAGATTTAATAGAATGAAACATGTTATTTGCAACATTTGGTTAGTATTTTCAGCCTAAAAGCCTGTTGTCTCTTCTATAGTTGAAATAATGAATAAGGCAATTTACTCGCGAATATCATGAGAATCCAACAACATATTTCAAAATATCTTCATGGATAATAAACTACAGGGAAAAATAATAAAAGATAACACATACGTGATCGTCCAATAGTAAGCCAAAATGAAATTGGTCATGAGTTATCCAACAATCCATTTACAACAGAATACTATTGATAGAATGTGTTTGAAGAGTAAACAGGTTTCTTCAGTGATTCATAATGATGCTTGCAAACGTTATGAGGCGGAAAACGGTCTGCACGGTAAGGGGTCGTTGACTGATTCGATACTGACTTACGTCCGGCGGTGAGTGCAATGTACGGATAAGTGCTAAATGTAGATAATATTTTCTGTGCGGTTGATCGCCAGTAGTATGTCGAAAACATTCCAATCGCATGAAACTGCACCGCGGACAGAAGAACAGGTTGACTGATCAGAAGACAGTCATGGATATAAAGCGTGCAGTGATTAATACAGCAACATGTGTAGCTTCACTCTGTTGAAACCTTATGGACCTAATCTTTTTCGATTTTTCTCATTCATAGACCGAAAGAGTTGCTGAGTAGACGAGCTGAAAGACAAAGAAGAAGGAGGAGGACTCATCAATCAAACACTTTGGTCGGTCCCTGAAAAAGTAATGAATTAATGTTCCTAGTCATGACTTTTACCAAAGAGTGACATTTAATTGGGGTTGGCACACCGAAGGGTTCGCACAGCCATTGAGAAGAGCTGTTGCTTCAACAATTCTCGCAGTCAAACTCAAATTAGTGTATTACAAATAACCAATTATTGGAACTCAACCGAGCTGTCAAATTATTTAAGCTATAGTCTGGAGCATACCAATCTACCAATCTGGGACGTGTGGTAAATAATTCATGTAAAAAGGGACTTGTCTCAACACCTCAAGAAGTATTGTACACTATGGTTACGTCGGGAAGAAAAGAACTACCTCTATTGCAACTGTGGGGCATCTCGTGAATGTCACATGCAAGATCGATCTGGAAAGTCATGTCACTGTGGTTTTAAAGATCGCCCATTCATTAACTTTGTCAGTTGCGTGAGAAAACCGGGTTACTTGGGCTCCACGATTTGTCATTTATCATCATATTACTGGTGTTTACAATAATGGTGTACCGAGTTTCAAATAGGGATTTGTAAAGCAGACTATCAGTCGGTTTCCATGATAAAAATATTTTAGAAAAAAGGTTGAAAGTATCCATTATTTCTTGGTGCAAATTGTCGCTTTGTTGGTTTCATTTTGCCATTCTACAAATGAGAGTAGTGAAAAATAAACGGAGAATGATTCATTTCTGGCTCTTACTTTGACTATGAAAAACATACTGACCATGCGCACACAACCAACCATCTTGATGGTGATGTTCGGATAATATCAGACTTGATTGCTACCATTTTCCGCTCCAATTCGAACATAGCC
>UZAN01040536.1:48955-59601 GCA_900618425.1 Echinostoma caproni
TACCGGTTGGTTGGAGTGGTTGGAGAGCTGAGGTCGATCTCTGGAGATCAGTCAACCTGTCACTGTGATTGGGTTCATTTGATGATGGCGGTGAGCTGAGGTGAAGAGAGGGAATGGAATGGTCTGATTGGTTGGTCAACGGTCGTCGTATCAACCGAAAAATAACACCAAGACTCATGAGCAGGAGTTTAGGTTCAAACTGTGCTTATCTGTAAGAAAGATCAGTGCAAAACAAAAATCAGATCAACCCATTAGTCCATTTTCAATTCATAGCGATTGAGAAAGCACAATTTCACACACTGTTCAACGCGTGACGAGCATGTACCACTATTCTGAATTGTTCATCCCATCTACAATCAAAATTCAGCTACAACTTTAACTATAACCGGTCATGTTACTGGACCGTTATTATCGGATCCAGTTTGTTATGTTTTAAACAACAAAAACAGTTATTTCACTTTTCTAAAAGATCTTCGGCTGCACAGTGATCAGTCTTTGAGATCACCTCACGGCGGTTAAATTGTTGACTGAGTCGGTCATCATTTGCTACATCTCCCATGGGCACACGGCTAATAGCGGGACTCTGTAACCCGTAGGAAGTTTACCAATTTGACGAACTTTCNTTCATGGTAGCAATAATATTATTATAATTTTTATTTTATTTTATTCAATATGCAAATGTACCAATGGCCTTTAGGAAACGGATGGGCTGTAGCGATTTAGGCGCCGTCGGAAACGCACTTAAAAGAGAAGTGCTGGGCTGTAGTGGTGGGATTCGAACTCCTAACATATTCGGTAGGGTGAGATGATGGCCTCAATTACTTGACCGCCGTTATGTCCGTCAGCTATAATATTGCTGATGCATAATATCATCCTCACACGTTACCCCTCCCCCCGTCAATGTGAAAGTTCAAGGCCTGACTGATTTGATGATTGGCATACTGGAAAAAGTGAAACATATCAAGGACTAATAACTGTTTTATTATTTGACCAGGCACCTAAAGATAGAAAATTGATGATGCGCATCCAAGGATTTCACTAACCTTAATGAGCATAGGAACTATATACGTGCAATTAGGTCGAGATAAAGCTAAACTTGATATTCTCATCGCTAATCTACCTCGCCTTTGAATCTACTCGCCGCGTTTTGTTCTCCAGCTGAAGGAAACAGTTTCGATTTAAGATTTTCTCCTTGCGCAGAACTCAAAAAATAGCAATGAGGAATTTCTGACAAAAGTGATTGAATAGGTCTAGAATGCTATGAAGCAAAGTATATATGACCTCGGAAGTTTTCTGAATCGGACTCCATATGACAGCTACAATTGTCGGAAACCGTCATTGTCGAGGTACCTGTTTACGCGTTCATTTGTTTCCATCATAATTCTTGAAGGTGGATGTCAGCGTACGCACCGCAAAGATCGTCCAACTGAAGAGCACGCATTTCACATATTACAATTTGGTTTGTGTCATTAAACCTCTCCCAGTTACCTGACAATCACGGATCGTGCCAAAATTGAACCCAATAGAAGCCACTCATGAAATATCTATTTGATTTTGTAAACTTGTTCTTCGGTTATGCTCGAGCACACGTAAGAAGCTACTGATTTCGCCATTTGATTGGACAAAAAGCGCACACGCACGCAAATATAAACCACCCGCGGGAGACAGACCAAACTCCACATGCGAAAACAGACGACCTGCGTAACTCTCTGTTCCTCGGATTCGGAAGACAAATTGGCACACGAGCAGTTTGTCTTGGTGGCTTCGCCGGATTTACGTCACAGACACACAAAGAGAAATTTTATAACCCTATAAATAAGCTCCGATTCGGCTCCGGCAGTTAGGTGCCGTATGATTTGCAGGAAAGTAGCCACCATTGTGTATGGTCAAATCCTGTCGGGAATGATTTTATTTCAAGTTCTTGGTGGGTTCAATTATTTCTGGATTAAACGAGTTAAATAGTCCAAACGGCTTATTACGATTATTTTCCAGGATGCTTAAACGAATCCGATACGTAGTTACCTCATTTTAAGACTGTTACCTGTCCCGATGAGCCCGGCTTTCGTTCAACAGATGAGTGAATTTATCTTTTTAAGGAAAATCATAAAAGTCCGCATTGTAATGTTTGAATAAACTTATTTTCTCGCAGGACCAATGTTATCAGATGAAAGATCATCAAAAGATGATTTCATGTTAAACCGCGTGTGGCTGAGAAACGAATGCAAACAACTGCATGGTCCAATATTGAGACATGTATCAAATAGTACAAAGTGAATGGATTCCTAAAACCAGACGGTTGAATTGGAAATAAGTGGCCGAATGGTAAGGTTTGGGACAAATTCAAATAGACAACACAACACGCTTATTGAGCAGATCACATAAACAAGGGAACGTAAAATGTACAATTATATTTATTAAACAGTTTCAACAGGCATACATGACGGGCCTAAAATCGAATACCATTGTTGAGTGATTCACATCATACAGACCGTGGTTTGTGATATCTGGTAATATTCCGTCTGAACCGATATAGCCTTATAGAAGCAATGGGTGCAGGAAAAAGAAAAGTCTCATCGTGCTCTCAATTTTTGTTGGAATAAGCATAAATGCATGAGTAAATTGAGGGGCACTTGCTGGATGCAAGCTGACTGCATACACGAGCGAATGCACGCGACTTGTTTCGAACCTAACAAGGCAAACCTGCAAGTAAATCCTGTTGAATGAGACTAGTGGACGGTTCTATGTATGTAAAGCAAACGAAGTGTAAGCTGAAAAGCTAGGAAGTACAGCTGTACAATTGTTTCGACCTAGTCAGGTTTCATCAGCTGTGCGAATCCATGGACCCAACTGGGGATCGAACCCGAGATCTCACATATAGAACGCAAGCACTGACTAATCACTGCGCCACCGAGTAGCTGATCAGACTGTTTTTCTCGCTTTCTTTGATTTACACACGGTGAAATTCACTATGTAAGCAAATACGTTTGCTCACAGAGTTGCAATACATTAGAATCCCGAACCAACTATCAAGTACTTTTCTGATATCAGTTCGCAACCTGATCCAACGGTATTCATGCTTGATTACCGATTATAAAATAACAAATAACAAATGTCTTTTTACTTTCTTTTTACTTTTTTATTGTACAAAATTACAATGAACTTTCAGGAAAGTGGTCACACCGATACAAAGGTCACCTGGGAAAATATAGAAACGGGGAAGATGGGCAGTGGTGGAGCGGTTCGAAACCGGTTCCTGATTCTTAGTTTGATTACTTAAACCTTTTGAATGCTTTACTTGTGGTTGATTCTTTGCAAGCAACAGTTGATGATACCGAAGTCTCACTAAAGTATATTCACGTAGTGTAGTGAAATAATTAGTTTCTTGCTTGGGAATTGTAAGCGCACTTCGGTTAATTTCTAGAAACAGTTTAACCTATTCCTGGTCAAGAACTGGCTCCCAAGTTACAGCGCGCAAAAAAGTGAGTCAAATTTAGGGTACATTGGCATTGTGGTTGCGCTAACCAATAGCCTATGGTGAGCGTTTTAGCGATCACTCTCTAATGGAATCATGTTTTGCAGCTGCCTAAGAGTTGCTCTGTACCACTTTTTAGAACTCCCGTCAGAACAGAAGTTTCCTGATAACCTTTTGACCAACAGCTCTCCGATCTTGTGCTGTTTCAACCTACTTTGTGTAAAACATTTTTTTTAAAACTATGAATCACTTTCTCACTTTTCTTATCAGTCACTGAGAAAATGTATAGGTTCCTTTTGTCTGAAATGTTGGCACATGCTAGGGATACGGATAACAATTGACAATACACTGTACGATGTACAACTTAACATATTCCCTTCTGGTATCACAATGAGTAGTATGAGTTAATTTTTACCGTATCATTCAACATCCATTCAGGACTATTTGGTCGCACTCTCAGTGCCATTACTGATTTGGTTCACTATGTATAAATGTTTGTGATTACCAGCAAAGCGCACTGGATGGCTGTTTTGTCCTGTTTGGGACTCGCCGGCAGTGCATACTTTTTATATCCCTGTCAGGACTCGAACAACGAACTTGCGGACTAGGACCTCAAACCCTTACCCCTCAGCTACACGGTCGACGGTTATCACCTTGTGCAAATGGCCCAAGAACATCAAGAGTGCCTGGTGCCTCTTAACAAACGGATGGGCTAATCCAAGCTTGCTACTCTAAAAAATGGTTCACTATGAATCCATAAACAAGCATATCTCACAAAGTGTAAAATTCTGTCGCCCTTGTTTTCTTTTCCTGATTCAGATCTTTTGCAATACCACGACCCCCGTAGTGGATCGGCACGGAACATATCGCGGTTTTCTCACCGCACATGGACCTCAACCAGTTGGTCTGGTCCCCGGTTGGGCGATCACTTTCGTCCCCAGTTCAAAACCATCTCCATTAATCTCACCATTGCCGAGGACTAAAGTGGATTTTGCGGTAAGTTCGAAGAAACCTAACGATATTCAAAAATAATTTGTTAAATCAAATGTGATAAAATGACGAAAGTTCATTAAATTTGTTTTCATTTGGGAATAACATTTTAAAGCGAATGTAGAACGAGTAGTCAGGATTTTCTTGTTCTGATCTGTTGATTTATTTAAGCCCTGAAACTATTTGAAAACCTCTGTGCGAAATGTATTAGAGTATAGTGATAGAAATGAAAATCGCTTGCTGTAAATTATTTTGCTCATTTTAACTTTGAGTTGTGCAGCTACGTGCATCCCATTCAACGTTACAGCCAACACTAAATGTCAGTGATACTTATCTTCTTGAGATGATTCTGAAATTAATTTTATTTCACATATGACTGAATACAGACGTTCTACCTTCAGTTTGTTCCATTCAACAATGATGATAAAGTAGTCTGTTAAAGTTCCCTACTTTGTTTAGTAATATGATATGCATTTAGTATGTTAAACAGAGACAATATTTTGCCCCAGTAGTCCAGAAACCAGAACCATCATGGTAGTTCCTATTCATGCTTAGTAACTGGATTCTAGACTTGGAAGCCTGATCATGGAATCAAATGGCCTCTTTTGATCGCAACCAGAGCAAAAACAACTAACTATTTTCTACACTGCTCGACTTTCTGGTTCACTCGCTGAACAAGCACTGAGGAGTTTGTACTCTCTGAACCACATTCCAAGATCTCACACCTCTCTCACATGTGTCTGTCGACTCCAACCAAATGAATAAACTAATCGTTCAGACCAGAGGACTGTACCATATTTATGAGCGTATTTGGAAGAACTGGGTGGATTTGGGAATGGCACATTTCTGTCTAGTGACGGTCACTCAAAGGAGCACTAGAGTTTGATTGTGTCTCCTCCAAATGAATCCGATGACCGCCATTGGTTCAATTATACGGTCTGATGATTGCCCGTTTGATGCATTTGGAAGCACAGGCTTACAAAGTGTTTAATAAACCTTAGTGAGACCTGAAGCATACAAGAACCAAAAAATACGCTAACCCGGTATAAAGTGGCAGTGAAATGAAAGCTATTGGGAGTGCCCTCTTTCAGTAGAGTTTTTCCTTCCCAACTTCGTGCGACAACACAAACATAGTGAGGAGGATCTAGCCACTCAGGAGTTGAATAAATCACCCAACAAACTGACGCCAAAACCTTGAATGAACTTCTGGAGACGTTGAATTCAGCGTACTATTTGGAAACCCTAACCACAAACAGAAGACTCGTTTTCTAGAGGAACAAAACACAGGTAGAAACTTCATTTCAGCATCCTACCTCAGATAGGTTTATCTAAAAAGTCGAAAATAAACGGAATAAACTTTTGGTGATTTCTTCTATAGACCACAAATTTATGCTGTTTCCCAGAACCAGTTGGTTTGCTCATTATGTGTAAATAATGGGCTGAACTTGATCGGTTAATCGATTTGTTTGTGATCAATATTCCTCTATCAGAAATTCCAGTGTGTCATCATAAATTGTGAATCCATCCATTAGAAATATCAGCATCTAAATCACGTCATTAATTCTTTCTAATTCCTTCAAAATTTTTATTTTATGGATGAAAAGATCAGATTTTCGAAAACAAATAATTTGAGATTTTAGAGATGATTTTTTCATCGTCATACTTATCATTTTTAACTTCAAGCAATGGTCATGTTTCCAATAATTATAAACTGGGTGTAATTGGGATAGGCGTGAACATTAGAAAAACCTCATTCAGATTAATTTAAATTAACCTGAGGAACAACCATTTCCTATCGAAACGTATACTCTGTGGAGAGAATTATCGTCTGGAATCGCACATATACTTTCACGTGATCCGAAGAATTTGGAAGGCGCAATCAGTAGTGGACCTCTCGAATCTGACAGATTTAGGCCAATTGAATCCGCATCTCAAATCCCACATAACAATCGACCATGTGTCACAAGACCAACAAACGGAAAACAACCACATGTGAGTCTGGTTTGTCATGTCACTTCCGGTCAAGACGGCAAGACGAAATATTTGCTGGTTCCCAGCACATCGAATTCCGACGTACCACTTCAACCGCTTTAATCGAACAAGTGTGTGCAAACAACTCTTGAATACAACGAACTACATACCACAAAACAGTTACATCGGCGGAGATGGAAATCCGGATACTAAGTTTCCCAAAAAGGAATCCGTTAATTAGGAGCTTTTGGTCACCCTCTCACTAACGGGACGTAATCAGATTTTAGAAAAGATCACAATTTTAATACATGCTGGTAAACATTATCTTTCACAGTGATTCGCCAAACGATCACTATATATGTATCATTATTCGGATTAAGAATGTTTCTATGTCGAGAAACATCAGATCACAGGCTGCAGGGGACCATGGTTTGCTAAGGGGCACGGATTTGTTAGGTTTCACCAGCGGTACGAATCGATCGACTCCAGTGAGGACAGAACCGGTTACTTTCATATTTAGACCGGATGTGAATTTTACTGTGTTCACTATTTTTTGTTCACCCAACCGATTGTAAAGCTTGTTCTGTTGACGTGGGCTGTGAATGTGTGTCTGGCGGGATTGGGCCAGGAGAGCACTGGTGCTTGTGTCTCATAAAATAGGAGCGGATATTAATTTTTACCAGTGCTGCTAGGGTTAACATGCGACAGTGAGTGGACGTTGATAGTCGACCGCCAACGGCATGCAGCATTGATTTATGCCGAGTGATGATGACAAATCCGCCTCGATCATTCACTGGTTTAGTCTTGACCGGTCTCTAGATTGAATGCAACTTGTTACTGCTACCGACCGCAATATTGTCAGAGTCACTCTGATTAGACTCATGATATAATTTGTGTATTTCTAATTGTTCTCCACGGTTGAGGTATTCATATTATTTTGCATGAGAAGATATTGCGGTGGATTTTGTCGTGTATAGGGCAAACAAAAGTTGATTGAAAAGCTGTTTTCACCTAATTGGGTGTCATTCGCTCTGCGAATTTATCGACCTAATTTAGGATCGATATCTTGGCCTCCAGGGTCGAGAATGCAAGCATTCTGCTGACCACCGGGTTAGATCCTGGGAGTAGAGAATGTGATACCCTCAAGAAGCTTATGCTATTGCGTGTATACACAAAATGGAAATCCTACTTGGTGGTCAAGTGAGTGGTATGCTTCCGCTCTGTACACGACGAAGTGCACCATATGTTTATATCATTAGTAATATACTTAGACGTATCCGATATTTGGTTGCCAACAATCTGAGTTCCTGTATAAGATATAAGTTCACTACTCTACATTATATAACACTGTGGGAACACTGGTGCCGTCAGCACAAGAAGTGGATGGATTCCAACTGACCAAACTCGTCTTTTAATGGCTGTATTTGATCTGAGATGTATTAGGAAAATGTACTATGTGGTATTTACGTATGAGTACAGGTCAAGCAAAATGCCGTCAATTACCTTTTGAAATAACCCAGATTAGGATGCATTTTCAAGTAATAAAAGTGGAGCGACTACTGTTGAACCACCTTAATCTTTGCCCTTTTTCGCTTTTTCCCTCCATGCGAACATGTGCAGGTTCAAACTGACTTCCCCGATGATGTAGTCGACGAATACTTTAGCGATACGGACGACTCGTGCAGTTCAGAAGCCGAGGCAGACAGTGGTACAAATCACGGTGGTGGACGTTCAGTTGAACTGGTCCAAGCTGCTCCACCTCGAACACACATCATGTCCTCTTCGGTCGAGCTTAAAATGCCAACCCGACATTCAGGTCCCGGGTCTCCGACTGGTCCACGACCTACAGGGATGAAAATGATGACGATGCAGACAACGGCAACAACAGCAACCGGGATGTCACAAACCACCAAGATGAACAAGTCCAACCTGAATGGCTCCAGTACAGAGTGCAGTTCGGATGGAACTGTGCTTCATATTGGTAATCCGACGGCGCAGACCATGACACCTGCGTGGGTCAGTACAAAGCGTCACAGTGCGGCCAGTTTGGATAGCGGACGTGATTCAACTTACGCCGCGAGCAGTGAAGGTAGTGGAGGGGTGAGTCTGATACTGTTCCGTGGTCGAAAATATCCTATCTTTCAGTTAGTGATTCACATTTATTTTCTCACGTAATACCTACGGATTTAATGCTGCTCAAGTAGCAGGCTTACAATTGAATGTCGCTATATATGTCCTCCTGTTTTCCGTAGTTTATATGCAAAAGTCGTTCGCTGTCGACGTGTTTATGCTATTTTCACCTGATTTCGTGGTATGCTTTGGAAATGTTGAGTTATAACGCCTTATTACGATTACCTTTGAGCGGAAGAGGGTAAAAATGTTAAAAAACAAAGTATCCTTTTACTGCGTTCCGTAACGAAGGAGTAAATTTCATAGTATCTTGCTTGTTTGTCATACTCTAGACAAGCTACATACGCCTTTTTGCTAGTTCAAACGAGCTGACTTCGAATAAAACCGTATTTAGAATCTATTAGAATTGGAAAGGATCTGACGAAGGGAAATATAAATGTGCTTGTTAACCCTTAACTCATGGAAAGTAAAGCAAATCCTTGGTTAACTAATTTTCATCAGACAAATACAATGAGGAACGAGAAAAACTTTTGTCAGTTTGGAAGGAAGGACGTATTGTAGATGCCAATTATTATCTTTTTCTCTGAAGTCTGCTTTATCACTCATGAACACATCGGATAACCTGAATTTACTTATATCCAAGTGGTTTCTAACCTACTTAATATAGCTCAATGTTTGTGATGCCTAATCGTTCGATTATTTATTCTTGGAAATGACACAATCTGCCCTTTGTAATAAATACGCGCTTAGCAAGCTCCATCCAAACCTCCTCATGATTCCAAGACTACAACAATATGGTGGGTTGTTCGTTTGTCCGTTTTTGATGGGAATGCTCAAAACATATGTATGATCTACTTCATTCGATCAGTGCAAATTTGATCTTCTTCGACGTTCAACTGCGTTCCTTTTTTTGTCAGGTTGTTTGAGCTAACCAGAAAACACTCATTCTCTGGTTTCTAATCTAGAACTATTGATTGGAATACGAACAGAACTCTTGGTCCTTGTAAAAGTTTGATATCGTGAAAGGGAGTACAATAAATTTTGATGATATACAAAGTTCTTTCGAAAGAAACAAGTTGTTCCGCTACTTCATCGATTAGTAACTTAAACAAAATAATCATAGAAGGTGACGAGTAAAGGAAAGTCGCCGGTGAGTGATGCGTCTCGATGAGAAAAGAGTACTGATGGCAATTTAATAGCCTCCTCTGTAGCACTCGTTTGAAACCATGATATCCCCTAAAATGAATAGTGCAGAATAATGTCGGCAGAGAACGACAAGGAAAATTCCGGTACTTAAACCGTTCACATAAGTGTAGATCAGAATTCCTCAAAATCAGCGATGTCCAAATGTGTCAAGCTCATTGTTGTGTTCCCAATTGAGAAGGTAGATGGGTACAAAACGAATTAAGCAGTAAGTTTGTTGTAAACAGCAAATGTGTAGCCTGTTCACAAACCGGGAAACAAGCAAGAACGAGCGGCTTGTAGGAAGGAAGGAAGGTTGGCCGACACCGGCTCACATGTCGCACTACATGCGAACGCCGTCAGGCTAGCATTCAAACAGCCAGTCAATCAATCGATCGATCAATCAATTTGGCCACGGGCACGTATGAATACAAGTCAGTTTTAGGCCACAACACTCATGAAATGCAATTTTTTTAGCTTAGATTCTTAAACTCAATGATTGAAACACTTTGTTTGCTATTTTGGCGTACGTTTGAAATTCAACATTCACAGCTCGTTTATGCATTCCAAATGTGTACGTTCTATTCTGTGTGCGGTTGAAAGTATGTCGATGACCAAAGGAATTGTTAAGTATCTTCATATTTTGGATTTGTTCAGAAATATTGAATCTCGTCAATCAGTAGAAGATCGTTTATGAAAGCTCAAAAAGGAGTTAATAGGCAAGAAGCTAAGTGTAACTCCAAGTTGTACGACAATGGGTGCGTATAATGAAACATTAAAACAAAATTCTACCGCACGATGTGAAAGAATGATGCATTTCAGTTTAGGACAATAGTTCTGGTCGGATTCTATTTTGCACTAATTCAGAGGTTTTCAAGACTTCCTAACAGACTACCTCGAC
>UZAN01040536.1:60152-76219 GCA_900618425.1 Echinostoma caproni
AAGACTTCCTAACAGACTACCTCGACAGTCACCCATGTGTTGACTGTTTTCTTTCATTTTGTCCTAATTTCACGTGACCGATTTTGTCGAATTCACCCGAGGTTTTGATTTCGACACATTGCCCGACTGTTTTCTTCAGACCGTCTGCGACAGGTGCAATGGATGAGTTTAAACTAACCTGAAATATTTTGTTTCATGAGAGAAACAGAGGATTTAAATAACTTTCAAATGGGGTCTCGTCGTGTATGAAGCAAATGAAGCGTGTACTGAAAAGCTAGGAAACACTGGACAGCTGTTTCGACCTGGTTGGGTCTCATCGGCACTGCAAATCCGTCGACCCAACTGGGGATCGAACCCGGGACTTCATGGGCAGAGCACAAGCATGCTACCCACTACGCCACCGGGCAGCTGATCAGACTGTTCTTCATTTTACATTTACACAATATAGCACAACCCATCTTTTCGAGGTTGCTGCGGGTCACAGAACCTGATTATCTCAGTGCTATTTCGTGTAAACGTAAAATGAAGAACGGTCTGATCAGCTGCCTGGTGCCTTAGTGGGTAGCATGCTTACGTTCTACCCAGGAAGTCCCGGGTTCCATCCCCAGTTGGGCCGATGAATTCGCACTGCCAGTGAGACCCAGCCAGGTTGAAACAGTCTATGGCTTCCTAGCTTTTCAGTCCACGCTTTATTTGCTACATACACGAAGAATTCCCATTTGAAATATTTTGTTGTGCTTTACATTCTTATATCACCGTACCCTGTTTCGTGACCCATCTTCTTTCAGATTTATTTCTCCATTTCGTCAGTGGCCTTTGCACACGCAAATAAGTTCTTCTCATTTAACACTGTTCCAATTTCTTCAAAACAAGTTGTTTTTTACCTGCTCAAGCTTGATCGTGAAAAATTCTGCAATTCCCATTCACTTCAGGTTTGACTAGTCAAAATGCAAAACTTGCTGGCATTTCTGGTTTATTTCTTATGAATTGAAAATCATTTGTGTTTTCCATTTTTCTCTTCATCTCGTATATAGACTCACTCTACCCATCCATCATCCGGTGGAATGTTGCGTTCACCTCAGCCGAGTTTAGATCGAGCACCGATGAGCAGACTGGACGCCGCACATCAGGAACAAAATGTCACTGTTATGCACTGTTCCTATCCAGGTACCGCATACAACACACGTAACAACACCCTGGTCACACCTCGAACCCCCATGGGGAATGTTACCAACCCACCTGTTGGGGAATCCGCCATCAATTACGCCCCAACGGAGGGAACGTTGTCAATCAGTTCGGCGGATTCTTTGAGCGAAGGATCATCACGATTCGTTTTTCCCTATAGTTGCAGTTCATTACCATCGGCCGCGGCCAGCATACAACCCATCAACATGCCCACAAATCCTCATCGTCCCATGATGGGTACGATCACTGGACGCTCGATAATGCCCGAGCAACATACGTATAGCCACTTTGTTCCAACATCCCCGGGCGTCTCCTCTGGGGACTTTCGTTCTCCACATCCCGTTTTTCATTCTCCGCATCCAGTAGGTCACACTAGAGGCATGGCATACCGGCCAGTGGAACATTTCGAACGTCGAAGGGAGATCAGTCACGATCCCTTGGCACAATGGCTTTATTCGATCGGACTGAGTCGGTAAGCATGGTGGCTTGGTGAGAAGCAAAACCAATGAAAAACAGTTATGATTTATACAATTTAAAATCTAAAAAAAAACGAAAATAAGTCAAACAAGTTTAAGCAATGGGAACTCAAACTTTTCTGTTCTCTCTCTCTCTGGCTACAAAATTCTCGAATCTTTTATTGTATCCCGCACACATTTGGATTGAAATAATTTCCTGGTGAATTCAAAGAGCCTCGGATCTCACAATTGAGATTTGGATTTATGCGTGTTTGCGCTCATTGCACTCATCTGTAGTGCATTGCACAAACGTGGACAAACGAGGAAAAATATGGCCCAATGTGATGGAATATAACAGTCTGTAGCCCCAAATGCGTCGGTGGCAACACAATAGATTATTCATTTAAACCGTTGAAACACCGCCGCCTTCCTAATGATGGTCATAAAACGGACGACATTACTAATACTACTACTGTGGGGTACTACTCGCATTAGTGAGTAGCGTCTTTGGTAAGCTCACATAAGGCAATTAGTTTATTTTCACGGCATCTGGGAGTGGGTCAAAGAATTGTCAAGCTAATGATCACCGACAAAAGGACTTCAATGAAACTGCCAACCAAGTGCTGCACATTAGATATTTCGTTCTGTTTATTGTTCTCTCCCCTTATGCGCGCTGTTCTTCCAATGAATAACGCTGCGCCGTCCGACAATGAATCTTGTAAGTATAACACTATTAATAATAATAATAATAATAATAATAATAATAATAATAATGAAAACAAAATTGATAATCTTTCAAACCCCACTTCATAAAAGATGAAGCTTGTCTGGTATGGTAATGCTTCACAGAATTATTCAACCATAAAATGCACTATCAAAACATACCACACTGTGAATGTACCAGTGTAATTCAACTTATGTGAGAGAATTTATCCAGATTGTCTCCTTATTTTTCCTTTCAGCACATCTCTACACAAGTGGAAACAATTTTTTTGAATTCGATCTCATGCGTATTTTGTAGGCGCAGTTTAGACCTTTTGAAGTTCAAAAAGAAACAAAATGATTCACCGTGGGAGAACAATTTTCAGTTTTCTTGATTTTTAACCATCAATCAGTATTCGAATAAAGAAGCCAAAAACACAGGTTAGCATAGTGTATCCTGGATCATTTCGCTGCATCTGTACACGTGCATATTGCAGTCCATGTGATCAAAAATATATGGTCAGTAAATAACAGAATTACAGGGAAACTATGGTTCCAATCAACCAGTATGCACGAGTACAAACAGCAACCATTGAGTACACCATCCGAACGAGTATGTCAGCGAATGGAAGAAAAAACAAAAGCGTACGCGTACGTTTCTGTGTTTGTTCAAATAGCAATCATTTAGCCCGCTCTCTGTGACAAGAAATCAATAGATGAATCAATAAACTCGTGAGACTGGGTAGGTTTCGCGGTTAGGAGCAATTACCATATGATTTACTATTCGCCAACAATGAAAAGCAGCGAAGCTGCATCTGTTTATCGTCTCACTTTTTTCCGCATTTACCATTTGGCCTTCGAGACAACAAAGTGGAACAGACAAATCAGTCAATGCAGCAGTGGCATGGCGGTGGCGGGGGCGAATGGGTGCCTTTTGCATATATAGATGCCAGCGAGTTGATTGTTGGGGTGTATGCATGATGGTTATGATGCTGATAGTGGTGGTTGTGGTGGTGAGGGTATTCCACAAAAGACTGATATTGTTCACGCGAAATAATCCCCTTGGTGTTTTACTGCATCTCTTCTCGCGTAAGAGAAAAAAAATGAGGCAAACCTTGCGCATTTGGCTGATTTCTTTCCCTAAACAACGTGGCCAGACTCTGTTAATGAATGAAGATAAAAACGGAAAAAGTAGCGATAAGCGATTACACTCGCAAAACCACAAATTACTGATGGCTTTTGATCCGATCAATTCAACAGTTGCCCGCGTTCATTTTCATTGGTTGATTTCCACGAAACTGTTCATCCAATTAAATGGTTCTTACATTTAGGCAGTATTAAAGGGTTTCAGGTGAACAGACTAAGGAAAGTTTGTACTAGTGATTAGATTTGGACAAACTTTTGTTGAAAACTACCGAAGTTATACTATTTATATGTCTGACAACTGTTTGGTTGCATAGAATTTCAACCGAATCGCTTGAGTCCAAATTGTATATCACTATTTACATTTGTACACAGCAAACAAGAATTGTAACCGAATTTATTTGCAGACAAAACTATACACACGGGACACAATGGAAAGTATGCCCATGACGTAACCCAGCATGGAGTCTAATGTGAGGAAAAGATAACCCGAATGAAATTTCGGTAAATCCCCGGCACGGTCATTTAGTCTCCGAAAGGCAAACGTACATATGTGGCCAGGAATATATAGAAGGATTCAGGCAATAATAAGTACCATATTACCCAATGCAAAATAGAATAGCACGCAATCCGACCTGCGCGCTCTTGACGAAGCAATATGAACAACAATTTTCGAGCAAATAAATTTCAAGCTGATGGAAGAATAAATCACAGTGACGTTTAACCTTCTGCGATGTATTCACCCACGCAAAAGACTGACATGATGAAAAACACAATGTTGATAGTAACTAACCTACTGAACTCATGTAGACATCATATCGTTTTCTAATTTTTTCCACTACTTAACCCGAAGTCGTAACGGATTGATCTCATCTGCTAAAAAGGGGTCTTGAAAAAAATGGCACAAAAATTGTCTATACAATTAACAAATAATCCAATTTGTAGGCTTTCTGCAGTATTATGGAGACTATTGGGGCTCATTCTTATCTCAATTTATTTATTGAATAGAATGCATCATGATAGAACAGACTCAGTAGGTGGGCGATTTCCTCTCCTGGAAAATTTGTTCACTGAATCCAACTTATGAAGTGATAAGTTTCACACACAGGTGGGCTCTGATTAATGATGAATTGTCCCTATCAGGTGCCCAACCATCAAGTTGGCAATAACTACAAACATGAGTTTTCACTAGGACGTCGCGGGTTTTCCAGCCTCAATGAATGTAACACACTGGATACATTCTTCAAATAGCTGTAATGTACTGATCGATTGTTGATTTCCCGCTACTGTTATCTTAATGACAATAACTGACCTATTCGTGAGATAAACTATCACTTCCTTCAACCAATTGTTGCTGTTAATCCTGTCTCTTATTTTCTTTTCATTTTACTTCCTTTCATTGAATATACAAAGATACAATTTTCAGGAAGAAGAAGCGACTAATCAAAGGGCTGCTATGCAAAATACAATGGGGGAAGACAGGCGGTGGTGGTAGGATTCGAATACATCCCCGGGTGATAATTTGATGACGTTATCACCTGGTCACCACCGTCCAACTCAAGCCACCTGACTCCCAGGCTGGTAGACGACGGCATTACCATGTTCTTATTACTAAATTGCAGCCTTATTCATTCGTTCTCAACCTAAATTTCCCAACCAAAAACAAATGTCTCCAAGTGAGAAGGTAAGGTGCTTGGCAGATACCTGAGACACGAGTTTATCCACCTTATTCGAAAAAAATTACGCTGTGACTTGCCCTCTGGTATGTGAAACGGAGAGCGAATGATGCAATTAAAACCTGAATGTCTCTAGGATATCCTGAACGCAAACTAAGTTCCAGGAAGCTCGACAACAGATCAACCAGTCCCATTATTACACGATCACCTTTATTGATATCTTCATCTGGATCGTGGCGGTGTTAACCAAGCTCTCATCAGCAAGTTCTTCTGGTCAGCTGAGACTTCTTAGGCAAATTGTGTTTCGTTAACATAAACCGATCGACTTCCAAAACGAACCACCCGCCTCCGGGTTCTTTGATCAGAAAAACCGGTTAGCTACCGTCCAGCGGAAACGATTCACACATTATGTTGTTCTTGACGTTGTTGCTGTCCTGCTCATTGATCAGCTTGTAAATAATCAAGGAGCTTCCGCAAAATTTAGCTCTGCACAAAATTGATGTTAGTAGATGAATTTATCACTTGAAACACAGTTCACTTGTGAGCAGCAACAACTGAACGATTTAATCAGGCTGTCGAATATCATCACTTTTCGATCAGATTTGGAATATCGTTTTTGTGTTTTATTTCCCACTCTCTTCAGCCTGGAAGAAACTCTGTCATCAGCCGGTTTTGATTTGTGGACATTGTGCCGCACAACTCCGGAGGAACTGAACGCATGTGGCGTCACCAATCCAGCTGATCGGCAAGTGCTACGCATGGAGCTGAACCGCTTGCAATTGCCCGACCTGATCCCTGATCAATTGCCGGTTAGTAGTGGGCTTTTGTTTTGTCATACCCTTTCAACAAACTACTTACCTTCTCATCAGTCTCTGTTTAACCTACTTTACAGGTCGATTTGGAATAACTAATTCAAAGCTTGAGTAAGACCAAACACTTTTTCTAGTCAGCCAATCTGGTGCTTTGAACAAAAGTCCAGGTTAAACTAACCCAAATAGTGACACACACCACGCTTAAAAATAGCCTAACTGACATACATCTCATTGACAACTGAGTGTTTTGTCGAAAAAACAGTTGAGGAAAGCACCATCTTCGTAGCTAGGTCAAACCTTTCATTCCTCAAAACAATGCTAGAAAAAGAAGGAAGTTTGCACCATGTAAAATAATCTGTCAATCTCGGCATAATTAAATGACTGGGTTAACATATTTTGCTGTTCGAGCAAACCAGCCCACTGACAGTCGTTGATGGCAACACCTAAACAGAAGGGAATTATAAAAATCAATCATCCACAGTGTGAACTGGTACGCACAGTGTCAACTCACACACCCCGACCCTTGCCAGTGATCCTGATTTCAAACTCCATCAAAAAAATGGTAAATATTTTTTTTCACTTTAACTTCCTTTTATTGAGTACGTAACGGCACAGTTTTCAAAAAGAGAGAGGCAGGAAATCGACGGGCTGCCGTACAACACACAAAAATGGGGAACTTCAGGCGGTGGTGGTCGGATTCGAATATACATCCCCTGAGGTGATAATTTGGCGCCTTTAACACCGGGTCATGCACTTCCATGAAGCAAAGCGTTAAACTCGGGTATAGAGCAAACTGTAAATTGACGTGAATTGAACAAACTTAGTGTTGTGTGCCGCGAAGAACTCTTAAGCATAGTCGGCTTTTTGGTGTTCGTGATTTCTCCGAGCTGGAAGTGTTGTGTTCGTAGCCAAGCTAATCAACATCATCAGTCAGTCGTACTGATGATGGCTTCGAAACGTCTGCGAACAAAAACACTTCCAGCTCGGAGGACTTACCGACACCAAAATCCGCATTCCGAACTACAATCATTCCACACCGTAGTCATTTTTTATTAGTAACCACTTGTCTTTCACTGCTACTCAGTGTACGTTAAAGTGAGATAATCGAAAGCATATCTTTCGTTGAACGATCGAGAAGTGGATAATTATTTCAGACAGCTTAGGTATGACGTCGGTACAAACTTCCGTCCTAGCGGTCTTGGAGATACCAATGATACGCATTTCCAAAAAAACTGAAACATCTAGTTTGTACTTTCAAATATTTTCCCTAGTGTACATCACAGTATGACTGTACATGTTCCATTTTTTTGCCCGATGTTTTGTTGTGTTACACATGATCCATTTTGTATTATAAGTAGTTGACGTTAGATGTTTCTAATCTTACGTGATTTTCCGGTGAATATAAGTTAATATATGGCTTTTTTCTGTTGTGGTTGTTTTTCGGTTTGTCGAGGGTTGTAACCGTCGGACCGTTCCAATTATAAAACAATTTCAATCTGAAATGAACTAAATTTTCTTGGTGTAATCTGCAGTGTTCAATAATTGGGTCTTTCCCCCCCCCTCCGGCCATCACGTCTTGGCCGGTGACCAAGTGACCTCAATGAGTCCAACGGAGAAAAGCACTAGTTTGTGTTTGGATCGGTTAATAGATTGAATAAAATGCGCAGACGCAAATGTAAGCACTTGCCTTTTCACCCGAGGGCACAACCACGTCGTTCAGAATTCTGAGTAAGCAGTCTTTTATAAAGCTACATCAAAATGATTGGAACCTGAAACACTATAGGCGAAAGAGTAACCTCCGTCGTGCAATTTTATTATATCTTTTTAACTTAGATAAACATATACGATGTCAGGTGGTTCGAACTATGATAATTTAATGGACTGCTCAAATAACTTAGATCAATTACACTTTCATTGTGATCAGGAGTAGAGCGATTTCATGTCGTGGTTACGACAACAAACTTCTCAGACAAAAACAACTGGAAATCTAAGCTCCGGGTATTGGGGCATCAGGCTGAGTACTCAGAGTTTAGTTTTTGTGGTCCCTGACTCGATTTCCGCTGAATCGGTGGGTTCACTTTGTCGACACTATTTATCTCGGGTAAAAAATGGAAGAAAGCGCACTTCTTTAAGCGTGCACCTTGCCCATCACGCGCAAACAACCATCAGCGGGAATCTGCACTTTAATAATTTCAGAATAATGCATACGTTACCCTAGTTCACGCAGATTGTCTTGATAATTTCCTAAATGACATGGCGGAAGAGTAATTTATTATGTTCCATGAACGCAGGGAAAAGATAACATTGTGTGTTATAGGAATTAGTTTGAATTTTCAACTTTATGCGTCTGCATTCGACTTGTTCAATGTGAATGGCTCATAAAATGAAGACAAATGACGAAGAGACGAGACAGTCTTGATCCTTGCAGATATAAATTTGTCAAAAACTGATTCAGATTAGAAAAATGGTATCTCCTGAGAACGATTATTACATTTAAAGAACGTGAACTGTCAGACTCATAGTCATATAGAACCTTTGTTGTCAAACGGTGTGAGGGTAAGAAGTGTTTTACTTCATTTCAGTGGCAGAAAAGGTGTGCGATGGGTTTTGCAGTCCATTAGTCCTGAGACACATTCCCGGTTAACACTATTTGATTACGAATTCAGTTCCTTTCTGAAGCACAGGAGATACTTATTGTGGTACTGGTGAAACATCTGAAGGGTTGAAGAGACGAGGACGATTGTTACACACCGATGAATTTCCAGCTAAATATTGGTTTTGATATAATCCCATAATAGGATCCTGCTATGCAAACATATTCGGAGTTCGTGCAGCGCAGTTGAGTGAACACGAATACTCGACAGGTAACCCCACTGCAGGTATCCTGGATGTTGAACGTACAATGATTGATGGACCAGTGGGAGTAGGGGACGATGCGCGGCTCATGGGGGGGGGGGGNGAGATCTGAGATCACACACTGCAAGCTAAAGTAGACCTAAGATGGCATAATCTCTCCCTCACGGACACAAGATCAAATGCGTCCATTTTGTTCGCTACAAAAGATTTGGATGTCTTCACATGGGCATACTTAATCACATGGCAGATACAAAGTTCAGGAATTGAGCTCAATAGCAGGATTAATAGAATCTTTGGAGCAAAATACCTGAGCCGATCTATTTTTGCACCATTGGCTGTATCCCCATTGATATCAACGTATTTAGCCCAGCATCTAAACTCGATTGTGGTTTTCTCGACGAGCACCTGTGAACGTTGGCACGTTGGTACTTAGATCTCTGCGATAGATCAGAACTATGTAGTCAATAAGGCTATGACAAAGCGACTGAATTCCGGTTAAACCACAGGATGGATTATTCTTGACGCGCACAAGCAAAATTATTTATTATTTACCTAATCTTTACTTAAGCATGCAACTCTATCAAAGCCAAGGTTATTTTTGCCGGTTTTCCTTAGCATAAGACATCTGCTCGAGATTTCAACGGCTCTACCTTTTGCCTATTCTATTCACTCTAGCCTAGATAAACCATCTCGTTGTGCTTATCTCTCTGTCTTTGGTTTCTATTTTTGAACTGTTGCCGACATTACACGTAATGGTTAACAAGCTCAAATGAAACAGTGTGGTAACTTCCATTCGATAGAATTTTGACCGGAAGTAAAATCACGACAAACTGTCAGATTGAGAAGCTTTGCATAGGTTGACTGCAATATTCTGACATTCGACGCTTGCACTATTCGTTTGCAAGATTTGAACCATGTGATGCTTTCTTTTTGTGAAAAACTCCCTTCCCACTAATTAATTTTGGGGTAAATATTGTGTATTTTCATACGCTCTTGGTTGCCAGCCCACTTCATTTTTTTCTGTAACCAACACACTATCCTATGACTATGTATTTTCTGGCACCTGTCATGAGTCTCGAGAGTGCTCAACTGGTAAAGCTGAATATCGCATCAGTCCTGAGGTATTGTGTTCAAATCCTGCGCACTCAGTTACTTTCTTCGTATCTGGTTGTAACCTCCTTAAATACTGATTGTTCAATATTTCGTTCATTGGAGACGTCAAAACAGTTATCGTATAAAGGTCTGTTATTGTCCATTATTTGAGAGAATATTTTTTAGTCCATGAGCTAATTTCAAAGATTTGAAGTTCGGTGATACCTCAATGACACGAAGAGACTCTGGGGTTGAGCAGATAAGCAAGTACAACACGTATTTCTCACATGTTGTTCTCCGAGCAACACGAGACCTAATGATAGCAAACAAATGAAGACGATGATAACAGGGACGGAGCAAACGGCGAGGCAAACGGGGATCTCTGTGCCTGGGGGGGGGGGGATCCACGCAACTATCTACCAAGAAGTAACGAAGTGTGATAAATCCGAAAAGACCCAGTTGGATGCAAATGCTGAGATCTAAATGGCGCGCATTTACACGCAGCACAGTTCAACGTGATGGACTGAAAGTTCGAGGAATAGTTGGAAATTACTAGCTCAGGAATTGGAAAATTTGTTAAATATCTAAAATGATCAATCGTTTTGCACCAGGAGTAAGCTCTTCATGTAGGAGTCAAAATATATCGGCCAGTGCGAGCTGGAATAATGTGAATGACCAGTAATTTTCGCATGTGACGTCTGTGTGAATTTAGTTAGATCGACCAAACCGGGCGGAAACTTATGAGTGCTTTATTTGATCTTACGAATGAGTACTTCAAACAGAACAATCTCTGTATAATATACATGAAAACTGGTAACCAATTTTCGACACAGACAATATAAGGTGTACATTCTTTCGTTGATAAACGATTGTTTATTTCATCCCGTATCCGGTCGTTTACACGTTCTCATGTGTGTTGCATTCTGGTCTACTCCATTTCTGAAGGTCAAAGTCTACGATTGGCTGGCTCAGCTAAATTTGGCCGCGTATTGGCCGTTTTTCCGTGAACAAAAACTGTGTACTTTCGAACAGATTGCCAAACTAACTTGGGAGGATTTGGAAGAAGTGGGTATTTCTAAATTAGGTAAGTTCTGATCCAAGGAGCTTAGATTCAGGTGCGTTTCGCTCTTATCGAACTCGTGGAACTGGCGCTTTTCTACTTCTTGTTTGTGATCAGGGCATCAAAAGAAATTGCTCCTCGCTATCAACCGACTGACTCGTCAGATTGCCACAGCCAATAACAATCTCAATCGTATTCCTTCTCCGTACGTCCCAACGAGCATGGACAATGTTGGTGGATACTCAATCCATTCTAGTAACGTGCCCGGTTATTCCTCCTCGTTCGGTTCATCTGCCTCCATTTCCTCCCCGACGGGAATTCACAACACGGATTCCCTTTCCTCATTGGTGCCACCAATTGTACCAACCGCAGAGAACTCGAACCCAACCGGTTGTTTATCTATCTGCCCTCGTGAGTTGACCCTTTAGCAATGGAAGTTTTCCATTCAATGAAATTATATTTTTCCGGTGTTCACCTGAAAAGACTGGATATTTCTTAGATGGATAATTTAAGTCCACCGACAGAGATTGCTCAAAGACCTAGTTCGCTGTTTAACTTTCATAACCCATGTCCGAAGTTCTTTATTTTAACACACCTAGATGTGGTGAACAGCAGACGGGGCCCCATATTCACGAGGACCTGCTGTTCAGTGATCGAAATCGACAATCTAAGCCCCGGGACTTGGAGTGGCGAACCACATAAGGCCCCGATAGGTTAGGCATGGTATTGAACTGGACGACAGCAGAGCAGCCTTCCACCAGAGTCGGGTGGCGGTGGTGGGGCTTGAACCTCGGATCATAGGGTCCAAAGCACGCTTGCGACAGTGACTAAACCACTGCGCCACCACCAGGAAAAAGGCACAAAGGCACACATGTTCACTTTGTTGGATAAAAAATAGATAATGTGACAGATTTATTGTCCAGGGTATTCATTCGACAATGATTAGGAAACTTTATACGCGTCCAGTGCGTTCGGCTAAGCAATTCATTCTTCCCCTCCTGAAAAGCCTTCCGCAGGACAACTATTATGTTGAAGTGAACCATCAATCTTTGAATTGAACATGTGATGTTATGAATCATTTGCAATTAATTATAGTTTGCATAAACTCTAGATGGGAGCATTATCTGTTACCAAAATGAGCTCCACGTTTGGAGACCGCCAACCATCCTTATTGCAAAATGGTTTCTTATCACATCGGGACCTATTACCTTTGAAGTGCTGTGGAAACCGAAGTAAGCCTTGAAACGGTCCCGTGGAATAAGCACCAATACGAATGTCATGTGCATGCGATAGGCAGCTCCGTAGGGTGGTTATACACTACACTGGGAATAACTTTAAACTAGTACACGTAATAGACTGCTTTAGTTGACGTTTAGAGAAATAGACTTGGGCTGAGACTCAGTGTTGAAAATCTGTTTCTAACTCTCAATACTGAAACCAAAGGAATGTATGGGTCCGTCATTGCGTCAACCACTGTCATACTATTTTTCAGTTGCCATTCCAATTTTGAAAAACACTGTTTTTCTGGCACGAATTTCTACAGGCAGTCTTTCTATGGTCGCTACCCTTATCCTGTCCGTTTCTAATAATCAATAGACCAAAAGGGAAGTGAAAACGTTTATTACGTTTATTTATTATAGTCACTGACAACACGACTAACACAATAGTTTGAACCCCTTTTCTTTGATGTATGACCCTATTGATTATTTTCCTGTTGTTCTGTCGTGTTATTTGTTGTAATTAGCAATTACATCTTCGTTTTACGGCTGTTAATTTGTATGGCGATAGTGCCAAACAGCCAAACATCCCTTTGCATGGTTGTTAGTTTGTTGACTATAAAAATCGCCTTGACAGCCGTGTGCACGTGTACGCATTTTTTGACAGAATACGGACTTTATAATCACAAACCAAATGCAGTCGCAAGTTACGCATTTCTGGTTATGACTCATTAGCAGTGTAATGCTTTTTTGTCCCTGACGAGAGCCAAAACTCCTGGCCCTAAAGTACACATCAAATATTAAAAACTTTTTCCCATGGCAACACGAATGCATCGCATTATTCAAGGCTCCAGTGGTTTCAAATTTTCACCGACCCAGATTGGTCCACCTGCCTTCATTCAATCATAAGTAAATGTATGGAATCTTTTAGTTGCTCAATTTTTCCTAGGGAGTGAAATAATCACCTGATGTTTTATTAATTTGCATAAAACGGACAGGAAAAGAGTCAATTTAAATCCCTTCTTTTCTGTAAAAACCTTGTGAAATTTAGCTTTTTGTTCTGGTTTTATATTCAAAAGACTTATGTAAAACGTAAAAGCAACCATCTATAGGAAAGACAAATTTCGAAGATAAAGGAAATTGAAAGGCATTTTCTCAAACAAATGGTATGGTGAGCATTTTTTTCCTATCTTGCAGGGATTCATGAAAGTTTTCAAATTAGTGTGTATGATTCTATGTGTAATCTTTTCTCTTCCTTTCACTGGTCAATCATACTCCCAGCACTCACACTTGAAGAGCTTCAAGAGACGGAGAATCTTGGCGAATCGCCACCATTTCCTTCTCCACCACCTGCGTTCCAAGATCCCGTCCCGTTGCCTCTTCCTCCCGAGGAAGATGCTATTCCTCAAACGTTTACACCTGTCCAGAACACTGAGGTTCAAACTACCGTATGCGATGCACAAAAAACAACAACAAGAACAACAAAAACAGTTACCACAACAAATCTACCTCCCCCAGTACCACTTCGTCGTTCATCCATGACGGAAGAGGTCGTGGATATCGATCCAATCGGGTCATCAACACAAATGCCCTGGTCCGGTCAACAAAGTAATAAAAATTCCCTACGTTTTCGCTTCCCAAGAATGGCGCGACGAGTTCACTCCATTGTGTCCTCTCACATGCAAGATTCAGTCCAACCTGGAACCAATCTGGAAGATCCGCACAATTTGACACGGCGCTCCTCTAGCCCATCGTTGTTCCCGCTCAAATCCGATGCACTTGTTGCAAAGGAGCAGCTAACCAAATGGGCATCGGGTAAGTCGAAGACCAATAGCTACTGGTGTCAGCGAGAGAGAGAGAGAAGTGACCATTCAGTATAAAGAGATAATACAATTTTCGACATTTCATTACTTTCAGTTCCCGCTAAACGTGTAATTCGAATTACATAAGAATAGGGAGATGGTAGACTACTCAGAGGACTGTGACGTGATGCTGTTGTGAATAGTGGAAGTTGTTGTTGCTGTTGTAGCTCTTGTTTCCACTGCTCCCGCAGATGGTGGTGGCTATTGTGGATTCCGGTGTATATTTACTACGACAGTGGAACACGGTGTAAGGAATACTGAAAGCAAGATAAAATGTGGCCTTCTACAGTAACTGAGAGTTATGATAGAGTTTGAACAGAAAGCGTGGAAGGATAAAACGGGGTTGTTGGGCACATAAAAACTAAATTAAAGATGCAGAGAGACCTATAGTCAATAAATGTCGATTTGCTTATACGGTATCATAAATTGGACCAGTTGATTCACCAGTAAATTACTGGCCTATCAATAAAGAAAATGGGAGGTTTCCAAGAGGACAAACCGTCGATTATGTTCCCTGTAGAGAGGAAACATTTGTGTGCGGGGGGAGGGGGTGTAGTTATTCCATTCTATGCATTTCAGGCTGACGAGCACGATCCAGCAAATTTAGATGCGCGTTGAGAAAAATCAATTGAGATCAATGAGAAGAATACCGCATTACCTTTCATTTAGAGTCACCTAGTAAAAACTAATCAGTTTTTTAACTATACGATAGCTTATTAGTTCAATTTGCTAACCTGATATGTCTAACCTCTTTCTTCACTTCACCTCGGTTGGCTCTTTGAAGAATATACTCCGATTTCATGAAACTCATGAAGTGTCATTGGGATATTTTAATCACATTCCGTTGTGAGGTGAGCACCAGAAGAGGCAAGCCACATACTATTTACGATGAGGGAGATAATGGGTTATTTAGACCTCGGGATCTGGAGGAGTGAGCCACCTAAAGCCCCAGTATGAAAGGATTAATTCCAATCGGTACCACAACAAAGCACTGAACCGCTTAACTTCAAACCCTGGACGCCTAAGGCACGTCAGCATTAGCTACTTAAAAACCGCTTGGTACAAAAGATAAACTCAGTATCAAACGGTCATTTCCTGGGTGCACAATCATTGTCGGAAAGCCGTTCGTTTTTGCAAGAAAATTGTATTATTGTGCATTCAATAAAAAGAAGCAAAATTAAAAAGAAAAGAAATGTTTTTTTGATAGCTTCCTGGAAACTCACCTTCCATTTCGGTGATGTGGTGGCAATTCATGGAACCAACATCACTGTCCACGTGTTTGCTGCGTACTACCTGTTTCCGCATGCCGACTTGACAAGGATTTTCAGGTTTGGTTATTCACTGACCAGTTTGGCTTAACAGCAAAATACTTTCTCGGGGTGTAGCCACCGACATGCTTCATTTTCTTATAACCACAGAGGAGGGTTGAATTATTGATCAACGTCGAATCAGAGGCATATTTCCACAATGAACAAGATAGTCTCATAGCTGAAAGATCAACATCATCTCATCAGATATTCTTGTGGCTTTTCACTGAACATCAGCGGATAGTGATTATCACCCTCAATCCTACTTCGAGGATTCTGCTTCCGGCTAGCTTGGATCACCACGGTTGTTAGCAAATTGGACTCTCAACAGGTATTATACAGGCTTGCTGATAAATCCTGAAAAGTCATGCTCTGAATTTGGGACTTCTCCACACTGAGTGATCACTGACACTTTATATTTTGTATCCAGGTTCTCTAAACTACTACAGCCGAATAGAAAATTTCTCGTGGAGTTTGTATTCAGTATTCAAAATAGAACCAAAATTATTGACTTATTTTTGAATACTTAACTGTGAAGAGCATCGAGATTGAAAATTGCATTCTCCCCATCGTACGAACGGACGTTTTTCACTAACCTGCTCTACTAAAATGAAATAAAAACGAATTCAAGTGAGTGATGGAGGATTTGATTTGATTTCGAAGGTTATTCGTCGTGTATATGGCAAACGAAACGTGAACT